>JASSUY010028105.1:35397-54947 GCA_032466535.1 Forpus xanthops | reverse complement strand
GTTGTCCCTGCCCATGGCAGGGGGGCTGGAACTAGATGATCTTAAGGTCCTTTCCAACCGTAAATATTCTATGATTCTATGAATTCAGACAGTGGGAATTCAAATCAGCAGTCATCTTTACAAGGTAGATATGGATACTCACAGTGCAGGTGACCCAATGCTCCTTTCACAGGCAGTAGAGCACATGGGGTGTGATTCATCCTGTTCCAGAGCAGATATCCACACTGATCTGACAAACCGCAAGTCAGAAGTGGCCATTTCTGCCTACTGAGCCATGGAAGGAGCCTGGGCTGAGCAGTTCAGCTGCAGGTTCCTCCATCACACAGATCTGGAGAGATCGAGAGGACAAGTCCTACCTTTTCTGTCTATTTAAAGGAAAACTGACTGGAACCTAAGCAAATAAATAAAAGCTGAAACACAGCTACATTACCCATACATACCTGGGTCAGTGGCTATGAAGTGTGTGATTCACCCCAGAGTATTGGAGCTGGGACAAAAAGACATAAAAAGGTGGTCTTTGTCAGCTGCATAGGGACCTACATCATTGCCTGCATGTGCTGACCTGGCTCTGCCCAGGGCTTGCTCTGCTCAACCACATAGTCTTATGGATGGTTTTTCCAAAAGCAAACTCTATTTGGACCTTAAAAGAACTTGTTCTGGTTTATGCATTCCAGTTTGTTGAAAGCAAATTATATGAATTTAAGGCATGACTCTGCAGTCCCTGCTCAGTTCCCCTCAGTGAAGGGATAGGCTGCTGCACAGCTGCTTGCAAAGTGGGTGGTTTTGAAGACAATCTCAGAAGACAGCATGAGGACAAATCATCACTGCTAGCTGTGCTATTTGCCCCATGTGGAGAAGGAATCACCAGAGCAGGGATGTGACAACATACATCTCCAGCCCATTATGATTTCCCAACAACTGGTAAAAAGGATGGTAAAAAAGGACTTCTAAACAAAAGCAATTTGGGCACCTAGATATCATTTTTTCCCTAAACTCAGACACAAAGTAGTGCAGGTCCCTGCAGCACAGGGTGTAAAAGGAGCTTCAAACACAGCTCTCAAGGTCTCCTGGCAGGCAGCTAGTCCAAATACCATGGATCTGGACATCAGCTACAGTAGCCAATAAATCATCTTGGACAAGATGGCTCATACTGTGTTTTTTTGCGTCATGACATACCCTAAAAAAGCAGATTAACCCAGGCTAGACATAATCATTGAGAAACAGATGGCCATGGTGCAGGAAAGCAGCTCATGTACTGATGGAGCGATCTGGCTCATTAAAGCAACCTGAAAGAAATGGAGGCTTCGAGATTTATAACAGAGGTCAGGACAACTTGTGCTTAGAAAATCCTAGGGATGTGTCAGCAGTGTTACACAGTCCCTCAAGAGGATCAGATGCATAAATTTATAATGGGGGTGATTTTCTCTGTGTCATTTTCACCATTACTCTGATTTCTCATTGTTTTTAAGATGACCTCTGCCTGCACAGCATGTCATGCCTTCTGAGTGCTACAGCATGACCTGAGAGAGAGATAACAAGGTGTTACAAGCTAGTTAATGTATTATATTACACAAAGTTACTTAATTACATATTCTAGAAAGCTCATCAAACAGAAGGGCTGACCATGGATTACACTGCTCATCATTTCGCATGACCCTGGAGATCGATCCAAAATTCCCTTGTGGAAAGACAGCCTTTGAGAGAAGACAGATGACTTGAAACCAGTACATATATGGGAGAGGGCACACTTTCAGCCTGGGTGAGAGAATGGGGACTCAGCAACTTGAAAAAGGCACTTGGACTGTGGTGTTCGGGATACAGGCACAGGAGGCACCCTGGCTGTTGAGGAAAAATGCAGAAACCCTTCCCTAGGTGTGGCTGGGTCACCCCATTGCTTATGGGGAGGTCCAGGCACCCCTTGTGCAGCTAAGAGCAAGCAGAATGGGTCAGGGTTTACAAGTTAGCCGAAACACTGAACAGCAGCTCATAGAGTAACAGTGCTAACCTCCAGCTGCACTGTTGCTTATTCTTCCCATGCCAAATTCCTAAACAGAACTTGAGAATATTCACATTTTCCCTCTGACTACAGGGTAAATTAGATCATGTCTTCAATAGGATATGAAACTCATTACTCTGATGGAAATCAAGAACTGGGTAAATACAAAAGTGCAAATTGCCTTTATGTGTGTCTAAAAAAACCCAGCAGAGCTCGTAGAAGTGTGCATATAATGCAAAGTCTGGTTTTGTCAGGATTTTATTGCCATCCTAATGACACATCACAATTCTCACTACAAATGCTATAGGAGACCTTCAAAATCTGTTAACCCATGCCAACAAATAGAAATAAAATTACTTCGAGCATTACTAAAATGATGGCAACATCTATGGACATTTGACCCTCATTAAGCAAGAGGTCCTTGTAGTAATGTGGATTAGCATATGGATGTTGCTAAAAATATGCCTCCGAGTTGGTTGTTTATATGAACTGCAATGGGTGACACTTTTAGCAAAGGGTTTTAACCACTCAGGGGCAATTTCTACTGAAGTAACTGTCACTGTCCCCATTTCACCTTTCCTCCCTCAACCAGTAAGTGTGTGTTCAGGTTAGCAAGGCTATTCAGAATGTTGCTGTGTGCAGATTCATTCCTAACCCGTCTGGTTGGAGCTATTTCATGTTAGTGCTGCTCACAAGTTCATCTTTGCCACACATGAAATATCAAGCTGCTTTCAGGCACTCAGTTCTGCAGAACGTGCATAACTTATTGCTTAGTTATTGCCCTCATTAAGGTTAATAGCATATAAAGGTTGCCCACCTTCCATTCTCCCCATTAATCAACAGTGATACTTGGCCTATTAAAAATAAAGAGGGAGAAGAGAGGAAGTCAGAAAGTAAATTGGCCTCTGGGACAATAAACCAACACTGATACCATCCCTGGAGCTCAGCAGTGATGCAGAGCACACAGAAGCATTGAAGGCACCAAAGACGGATTTGGTTAATTGCCTTGCACATGTCCCAGATCTGCTTCTGCCTCTTCTCTATGGCTCCCTTAAGCGATTTTCTTTTTCTCCTTCTTTCTTCTGAGTTTTGAGCCCTATACTCCAGTGCTCTTTGTTTTGTACCGCAGTATTTTCCCCTCCCTGTCTGCCCCTACTCACCTTCCTCACTGCACCCTTTCTCTGGTGCACGAGCTGCTCCCGGAGCAGATTGACGACTGTTCTGACAGCTCACAGCTCAGACAGATCAGGATCAGAACCACTACTCCATACATCTCATTAGACTGGCAAACAGAGGCTCACTCACCCTGGGTAGTGACCCCTGTTTTGACCACAGGCTGTGACAAGCAGCCTGTGTAAGGTTGGCATGGATGGAATAAAACCAGCCTGCAAAGAAGGATGTCAAAATGTTGGCAGTCATTCAAGTTTGGTGGCAAATATTTGCACAAACAAACAAGTCATAATCCTTTGTGTTCATACAAATACTTGCATATTCTTGGAGTAGCAGTGGGCGGCACGCTCATGCTGGAGGTCCAAAAGAACTTCATGTTGCCTTCTGTACTTCCCCTTTCTACTGTGAGTTCACAAGGACTGGTGTGATGTGTGACATCCTCGAGATGAAGAGTTGCCACAGGTACATCTGACAGGTGAC
The DNA here is from genome assembly GCA_032466535.1 of Forpus xanthops. Lineage (NCBI taxonomy): Eukaryota > Metazoa > Chordata > Aves > Psittaciformes > Psittacidae > Forpus > Forpus xanthops. The sequence continues at coordinate 51,301 of JASSUY010028105.1, read as the reverse complement.
CATGGCACAGCATCCTCACCAAGCACTGAAAACTTTGGGCTGAAGTTCCTTCCTCATTGACAAGGCTTCGCACTGCTGCATATGTGGCAGCCTAGGCAAAGCCACCAGCATCAGAAGAAATAACTCCTAAACCAGCAGAGCAGCAACACTGGTTGTGTAAGGACATCTAGAAACATCTTAAGTCTCTGTTGCTGCTGGGGAATGAGTAGAGGTCTGTTGTTATGTGATGATGTGTAATGGAGCGAGGTAGGAAGATTCTGGCATTGATACTGTCTAAAATAGCTGAGATGCCAGGACAAGAACCGTTGCATTAGCACCATGCTCTGATATTTCCTGCCTGAAGAAAAACATGACTAGAAGCCAGAAACTTGCTTAGTCCCAATTCTCCCAAGCTATTTCCTCAGACTAACAGTCAGAGCTCACAGGAAAGTTATTCTTCAGGACACCCAATCTGTTGATTACTACCAACAATTTGTACCCTGAAGGCTTTTAAGCAGTACCTATGATATCATTCATTAATTTAACTTCGCTTCAGCAGTCCCTCTGCATCCAAGACACTGCCATTAATCTAGAAAACTACTACTGGAAAATATCAGCACAGTCAACCCAAAGAAAAATGTCCACTCAGCTGGTACACAGGATAATGGAGTTTCTCTCCAAGGTTGGCCATCACAGTAATGTTAGAAAAGCTACATTTTGTTGCGATGAATGTCACATTAACAGTTTGATGGAAGCCTGCAGAACATAGATGATTTCTTTCAAATAAAGTAGAGATGAGTAATCCTTAATGTGAAAATGAAGAAAGTAAAGAAAAAGGTCTCTTTTTTTAATTATTTATTTTTAAAGACTGAGATTCTTTACCAGACTTTGTAGATTTATGGGGATATTTTGAGGATGGAAGGAAAGAAAAGCACCCTTGATTCTTGTGTGGGATATACAGCTTGTATGAATCCTACTTTGTTCTTTTACATATCTATTTACTTCTCCTCTAAACTAAAAGACCTAAATGCAAATACAGGCTGTTCATTCTATAGTGTTAAGTAACGATGGCAAACCAGTGTCTAGAGGCACGTTGTACAATCAATCTGAAAAGTTAGTTATTAAAACCCACTGAGACCATGCAATCTCTCCCTTCCAGATGGAGGGTTTCATCCCCTGCAACAATAATCTAATATTACATTTGTCACTATTGACTTTCTGTGCCAAGTCAATTCTGCAGGGACATGTGCTCCTGAGCTTAGGGATGGAATTTTATCAGCCAGGAAACTACACAGTGAACTGCTTTACCCATAACGCTATTTCTCTGAAGGATAAAAAGAAATGTGCTCACTGCCCCATAGAAAGCATGTTTATCAGCAGTGCCTTGTCCTGCTGCCGATGGGAAGCAGCAGACAGAGTGTGAGGACTGGCTATAACCTGCCAGCANNNNAGGATGGGAAAGACAAGCGAAATAGCAATCACACCATGCTGTTACACACTCAGACTGGGCTGTTACATTCAACCTGGTCTTCTCCATCTTACTCTGATTTAGCTACACTGTTATCTTAATAAAAGGAGAAGAGACTGGACTCAGGACGATGGATTGTTTTAGGAACAGACTCTCAAAACTGTACCCTCAATTCCTGTGAAGTTGGCAACTCACCTGAAAACATCTTAATTGCTTCACCTCACTGTATGTGTCTGGATGTTCACTCTGGGCTGCCTTGGTGTGCCCAATGGAGACCAATAGGCATCACCAACAGAGTCTCTACCCACTTCTCTTGGGATATGACAAACCCTTCCTGGAATTGTATGTTCCTCTTCTCTGGTTTTAGAAATTCATTGCCATTGACAAGCTTAGACTTTGGCAATGGAATTATACTCTGAGTTGGGTAAGGTGATTCCCAGGTGGATGTTCTTGCAGCATGTTTTGCTATGGCCTTGGTGCCCTCATGAGCAGATGAAGTTGAACATCTCAATGCCCATCATATGCTCAAGCCCTACAGGAAGCCGTACCCCACAGTACTTGCCCATGTAGGTGCTAGGCTCCCCATAAACCATGATTGCTGGAGATTTCTCCAGTGTTGTAAATCAGGACTGGGAATTCCACCAAATCCAAACCATGATGGTCAGATACTTCCCCAGATCCATTTCATTTACATTCAGCTGTGTGCAATGCACGCCTCCATATCTGAGGTAGGTACAGCAAAACCCCTACGTACAGAGAAATTAAGAGAAAGTGTGAATGCACATACTTCTTCTTGGTGTTGTGATTAATTTTCTCCCAAGACAGACATGTGAAGGTGAGTGGGCAAGTTGTCTACTTTTCCTCACTATGAAGCTACCCTCAGGTTTTCTGCATTTAGCAGTGTATATACCACATAACAAACACTTGTGTAATGTGTATTATAATGAAGAAATTCACAGTGATTTTCCTTAGTTAATAATTCTTTATAAAACACGTGAAAGCTGGAGTTTTTTCAAATCTTACCTAAAATTCTTGGACTTTGACTGATTCCACTTTAAAATGCATTTCTTAGTATATTCATGGAAAAAGTAATGGCACAGCAAGTGATCAGTAGCATCTGCGACTAATTGCAAACAATCACAACATGAAATTATATTTTCAAGTCTTTAATTAGCTGTAGAATGAGTCCCTTGATTATTTCTGGTATGCCACTGTACTGCCTGACATGGCAGGCAGAAGCCACTGTTTTCTTTCAAGGTCATTATAACACGCATTCTTCTACTTGTGCTACATACTGCAAAGCGTACTGCAAAGCTATGCAGTTTCCAGCCTATTCCAAGTTAAAACTGGCTTAAGAAAACTCTCTCTCTGCCCAAAGAAAGTGGAAAATCGTATAGGATACAGTAACACGTCCTTATATGCCTTGCAAATTTGGCCACAGAGGTTTCATTGGACTGCTACCTTTTGCTTCTTGCTACAAATCCTGAATCTACCTTCTCTGAGCAAGGCATTACTTACAATTACTGAACATTATAGACAGTATAATAGTCATGACATACCTGGGAAATATTTAACTGTGCGTCTTGTCCCAGCTGGAAATCCACCTACAGCAGTGGCTGCAGCTACAGAGATGTTTAAAAAGCAAAATGAACACATAGCTTCAGCTAAGGAGAAAAGCTTGAGAAGCCATTTCAGGAGTACATCCCTTCTCTGCAGTCTAAACCATGGCATGTTTGCTTGATTGGCTGGTATTTTTCCATCCTTTTTTCATTTAAATTGTTCTATTTTACAGAGTACGTGGCCTTGGTCCATTATAGCACGTGGCTGCTGCTGAATGTATTAGGAGGCTTCTTGTGTTTACTCATGCCTTCAGCAAGGATAAAGAGCTAAAAAAGGAATATATTCCTCTCAGGCTCTGACATGTGGACAGTGGATGTTCCACAGACAGCAGGGTATGGCTATTTTCAGATTACAAATCGGATGTTTGTAGTCTACCATTAAAACCCCAGATGTTATTAATTTCCTACTATTAGATGCTATTAGTACACACAATAAGACATATTCATTATGAAGCACTATTAGTAGGTAAGAGCTTGTATTAATTATCTGTGCAGGCTTTTCTGGTATATTGGACTTTTCAACTCTTCCCTGTACACCAGAACCTAAGAAGCTAGGTTTCCCTTGGGTCTCTGTTCTCTCATCTACAGCTTCTCTGTCTGCTAAACTTGACTGTCCCTCAGGGCACCTATCACTCAGACCATCACGGCATCCTCAGTCCTCCCCACAATGCATCCCCATGGTGTGGCAAGCTTCTGCCCTAAGACCCAAATCATATTACTGTTAATGCCTTTTCCCATACCTCCCTCCCTGCATACAAACTCAAGTATCAAATGTGGCAAGTCTTGAAATGCTGGGCTTCTATGCAAAGGTTAGAAGTCCAGAGCACACACAGAAGAACTGAAAAGCATAGGCTATGCCTGACTGACACTAGACCTGAAGGACACACACGTTCAGAGCAGGTCTAACACCACTGAGCAGTGCAGGATCCCTAACATAAGAAGGAACTCGGGGGCATTTGGTCATCTGCAGACCACAAAGTACACCACTCTCTTCTCTGTCCATGGCTCAAGTGACATAGACTGTGAAAAAGCAGCAAATCTGCTCTTGCTATATCAGCTCAGTCTCAGCTAACAGAATAATTATCTGCTTATATTTCAAGGCTAGAGGAAAAGAGCTGAAGTGAGGCTTTGTGCAACTCAGTGCTACATCCATATTTGTATTCAGATACGCAAAGACTATGGACATAACACTGCAAAGGGAAGGAAACAACACTGTGGATCCATCACATCCAAGCAGTGTTCCAGGGCCCAAAGCAGTGCAAAAACCCTCTACAAAACTCAGGAGCAATTAGCTGGGGGTCCGATTCAAAATCCAAGGATTTTGGAAGTTTGATGTTTGTTTTTTTTCATAAGCAGTCATTTGTTTAGAGATGTTCAGGAGAAGTCAGTAACCTGCCATAGGCAATGCACAGTATCTTGTGTCTCAGGAGCAGCCTGGGATCAGTGCCCTGTAGCTCCGCGTTTCACACTACCAGTGGCCCCAGGGACAACTGAGTAGGTAATAGCATTGGATCGAAGCTGCTTTTGTTACCCCAGGAAGGGGCTTCAGATGGTCTGAGCCTCATCCACCCATTTTTCAACCACATCCAGCACAGAACCTGGATTATCCTTGTGTTTATTTTATGGATGCTCTTTCTTGCCAATTACTCCCCTTTCCATATATCCCTGCAGAAAACTCTCTGCTCCTGCTGGGACATCCCCCAAGAGTTCTGGGGGAAACTAGAATACTTCTAATGAGCTTGATGCATGATTTACATTGGAAGTAAAAGGAGTGGATCAGCCAACATTTTAAACTAGAGGGCAAATAGAGACTCTGGAGGCAAACCTGGAGATACCGAAGCGAACCTGGAGCATGTGCCAGCACTGAAGCTGGAAGGTCTCAGAGGCATCTAGCTCTGGAGAGCAAACATTTTTCACCACAAAATCAGCTCATTAACTTTTTTTAATCCATTAATGCTCTTTAACATCCCAGGTGACCTTGGCCAAGGTGGTGCATTAGCATTACCGTTAAAATGGAAATTATGCCATTCCCCTTTGCTGCTGTTGTACCCATGAGCCCCATGAGTATGGTGAGATGCCACAGCACCTGTCACATGAACAATCCTCATCCCAAACTGCTCCTTTAAGTGTATTTGTAACACAGTTATCACAGAATCAGTATTCACTGTCTAAACCCAAATGCAGTGCATTTTCCATGCATTAGTGTCACTGCAAGACAATGATGCATTACTTCAGCAAGGAGATGTTTTCTCTGGGGGTGAAGGTAATTTAACCCTCATCCAAGCCCGGCTAGATGCCTCTGGTGGGGATGAGGAGTGGAGTGGTGTTCTGCAGCATCCCAACACCTGGCTTTTGCGCAGTGCCTGGGTGTGTTCTCCTGCAGCATGCAGGGAGCAAGCCCAGGGCACCCTAAAGCTCAGTCTGTCAGCACATGATCTGAACCTAAGCCACATATGGAGGAGCTTTGAAATGCTGCTTGGTTTTAAAAGGATCATGTTATAGAAGGGTCTCACTGCGCTTGTGCATGGTACATGTTGGGTTGCACTCTCGGTATATCTTCAGCACATGAGGCATTCGTTCTGCTTCCAAGAGACCACTGTTTGCATCATGGGTCTGATGGCACTTGATCTGAGGAAAATGAGGTGATATATTCCTCATCATGCTTTCCTGTGTGGGTTCAGTGTGGAGAATGTAAAAGCCAAGACGAACTGTGACAGTGTCCTCATTCTCCCAGCAAACCCCTGAGGTCTTGCAATGAGGCAGTAGACACACTTGATTCTATAATTTTCTGTACAATTTTCACCTATATTTTACATTACAGGTAGTTGGTTGTTTTTACTTTGGGGGTGTGTTGTTCCTGTGGCTACATGGTGTCCTCTCTTCTGAGAGGGAGCAAGAGGAGCAGGCTGAGTTTGGATATGAACAGGAGGTACGAATTCAGAAAGTCTCTCCAGGTACCAGATTCCCTTGTCCCAGTCTCATTTTCCTCTTTGCACGTACAGGGCAGAACATTACTTTTGGGGGTGCAGTGTGGGGGAGATACCAGCATCACATTTATTTCCCTGACAAACATGAGAAGGAGCCACATTTTCTAATGTCAGGAGCATCAAAATATCTTCCCCTGAAGGGCACTAGGATAAGAGGTGAAGCACAGACCTACTCAGAAACGCTCTCCCATGTATTTTATGAAATTTAATGACTCATTCATATAAGCCAATAGTCAGATAATGACTTTTCTTTTTCCACCAGGCAGATTCCAAAGATACCAAAAGACAAGTGTGAAAAGATCTGCAACCTAGAATATGAAATAGGGACAATTGGCAGGCCTGCATATAGCTAGCTGGCAACCTATCCAAGATGTTTGCCTTCTAATAATAGAAAGCTGAAAGAGGCATATGGAGATATTGAGCTCAAAGACTTGTATTTCCTATGTAGAAATACACTGGAGTCACAGATGTCTCTGCAGCCTCAATCTGCCAAGACCAAATACAAGGAACAGACCCAAAAGGAAAGACACCAAAAATGTGGAATAGCAAGCAAGGTTTTATTCCCTTTCTGACAGATGGGTGCTTGAAAAGCTCCACCAACCAATCTGAAATAAATGGATTGATCTATAAAAAAGATGTGTTTTCTTTACATTGTTTTGTTTCATTAAACCGAGGTGTTGGTGTCTGTACAGCTAAAGGAAGCCAATGCCTTGTCAGGAGCATGTGTCTGATCACCTCCCAGAGTCCTGAGAACATTGTCAGCTCCACCAGAAACCTTTCAAAGATGTCTGAAGCATTGTGCAAACAACAGTCATATAGGTAAAATCTGTTTTTCACATGTGCCTGGTGACACTCAGATCAGATCCTTGCCCTGGTAACAGAAACTTCGAGTTCTGAAGGATGAAAATGTCATTTTCTTGTATATCCCATAAACAGAAGTCATTAAAATTCATGACATTTCCAATCTCCAGCACTGCAAGCAGCACTTTTACACACCAGACCAGCTGGTAACCTGTAAGTCTTACAAGATAATGCCTGTGATTGATACTCATAAAATCTGCAAGGGGAGCCTGTAAGTCCCAAAAGAGCAATAGGCTGTCTATAGCTTTTACAAGTTCTGCTGTAGCAGGAGGCTGAGATTGCAACTGCCACGAGAGAAACATTCATGGGTCATGAACCTTCAGGCTGTGCCAGGAGAGTCTTCAGCTATTGTCAGGAGTGTATATAAACTCTGCTTTTATGTTACTCAGTTGTCCACCCATGAGCCGATCGAATTCATGCCAGCGCTGCCAGTATCTGCTGAGCGGGTAGGAATTTGTTGTTGTCATTTCTTTATGAGGCATTGGGCAGAGTTTGATGGATTTATTACTTAAGTCATAGGGGAGGCAAACAGGTTTTGCTCGCTTTTTCTAGGAAAACAGAAGCCTTGTTGAATCTGGAAAACTCCATGAACAAATGAGAAAACAAAGGGAGCAGGAAAGTGAAGGATGATCAGTCTGAGTGAGAGGTATTACTTACGGAACTAACTTCTTTCATAACTTCTTTGGAATCTGCACTTGCAGCATGAAGGGGGCTCTGTCTTTTCTTCAAGCATTTAGAATTATATCCTTTCCATGGCCAGAAAACAAAGAAGCCATCCAATGTCCATTGGTTCACTATTCAGTAGTTCCCTGCAATAAAACAAAACAACCCCCCTTTGATGTTCCTAATCATTTCTAGGAGTCAAATTAAATAACAAAAAAGTACTTTCTAATGGAAGACAGAAAAACAGGCTTCATACAGAAGGGTTTAAAAATATCTTGTTCCCTCCTGTAGATCTTTCAGTAATTTAGGAAGCCTTTTGAGATCATTTGTATTATATTGCAATAAAAATGGAAGCTATTATGACAGCAGGTGTCATTTGGTGCAAAGGAACATATATATAATCAGCTGTGAAACACCTTCTTGCTGAAAAGAGTCAGTCCTCAATTAAAGAGCAAGGCTAATGTCATCGCTGAGTATACTTGTAAGGCAGCAACCACCATCACAAGTAATGGCACAATTCAAGTCAATTTCCAGAGGGCCTTGAAAGACCACTTTCAAATTGTAAGACTATATTTATTAATAACTGAATCATGGTATAGCAGTAATGTAGCTGTGAGAGACATCAATATCTCTTTCTCTAATAAAAGATAATACCTCTTGCTCCAAACTCCATCCTTTCTGAAACCATTCCTAGAATCTATATGCACTATTTTAACTAGAGGAGCAGCAAACATCATATAAACCTCCCTATAGAGGGGTTTCTGCTGTTTTTCTCAGGCATTTTGATTTGGCATCCATCCTGCCTGCTAAAACACACCAGGTCTGCCTTGACCAGAGCCCCAGCCTGACATGTATAAAACATTGTTCTCACAGCAGCAGCAACCTCTGCAGATCATTCCATATTCCAGCACCTTCTGCAAAGCCATCTGTTAGTCCCATAAAAAGAAGGGGATCCTGATGCTGCTGCTGAAGGGGTTAGAGCCTGAATACCGTTAAGTGACAATGCCACAATGTCCCTGTGCTACAGTTGCTCCCACCATCCCATTAAAAAGCTACCACTCCAAAAAGCAGTGCAATCTGGTAAGGAAGGTGTTATCATTAAGCAGCTGCCAAGGAGACATCAGATGAAGCTATTCTCCTTGATGTGCACAGGCACAGGCACCCCTGCTGCCCCTTTGGATCGCAGTTGGGCCTGTACAGCAGCATTAGCACCATGAGATGGGAGGTAATGAGGGGCTCCCAGCACTTTTCCAGTCACACAGGGAGAACATGTGCCACTTATGAGCACTCTCCATCCATGGTCCACGAGGAAGCAGGTTGCAGAAGAGGTGATGGAGAAGTGGCACTAATGTGAAATATGATTCTGCCAAAGGAGTTAAATACATTTTTTTCTGTGCCTTTGAATGATCCAGCTTCAGTACATGCTCTTAATTCTACCCACATAGCCACTGTAATTAGCATTATGAAATATGAAATACCAGTTCTTATTTAGGTATTTTAAAGAGAGTTTATGCCAAATAGCAGGAGCTCCCCCCTCTTGGTCTAGGAAGCGTTCCAAAAGTCATCTCCTGCTCCTGGAACTGGTCTTATTCCTTTGCAATTGGGCTTCCCCACTTGTTCCCTCTCCTTGCCTGTGGCAGCCCAGGTATGAGATGTCCAGCACACCCATCCCTTTTCAGGAGCTGCTTTTTGTGATGCCCATTGCAGCACTCTCTAAGCAGATCCCTTGTGCAGGAGATCATCACCTTGCTCTGGGTGTCATCCCCATTGAATCCACATGCAAAATCCCTTAAACTTCTTTCAGTGAGAACAGGGTTGGTTTAAGCATTTCAGGAAACCCTCTCTCTGTAGCCCTAATTTCAAATGCGAGAGCGGGGATGGTTTTAATCCAGCCTGTTTGGTGCCTCACCCTGATACAAAGCCTGTGTTCACCTGGTGTTGTGCTTCCCTCTATGCTGCACAAGGGAGCATTGCTGCCTTCCCAAGAAGATGCCCCCCAAAGATGCTCCACTTCCTGGGCACAAGAAGCATGTCCATAGGCAGTTGTGGCCAGCTGCAGAGCCTCTGTTGGCCCATCCATCTTGCAGCACTGTGAGATGCTCATAACATGAACCATAGGGACAGCAACCAGACAGTCTCATGCAGCATGAAAAACTGGTGATCCTGAAAAGTATATGCATAAGCAATTCATTCCAGCCAAGGTTCTTTTAAATATATAGGTACAGAAGGGGAGTTGGAACTAGATGATCTTAAGGTCCTTTCCAACCCTAACTATTCTATGATTCTATGTAGTGTTGTATATGCATGTAATTTCTTTGTGGCAAGAAAATAAAGTATTTTCAAATTCTACATCCTGTGCTGTGGAAATAATTTCTTTTCCTTCTGTTTCTTGGTACTGGAAGCAAGAAAATACAGCCCACCTCATGAGTGAGATCTGAGCAAGCCAGGTCCCCTTTGCTTCAGACCTGCTTTAAGCTGTAAGTTTCCAAACCAGGGATACAAAACGCTGTTTCCACTCACCACATTAACCTGCTGTGCAGAAAATTGCATGCAGAAAACTCACTTCAGGTCTGTTAAGTGCATGGCCAACCCCCATGATGCGAAAATAATCCCATTTTCCCTTATTCTAGGCTCTCCCACCAGAAAAAAAAAAAAAACACAAGTCAATATCAGCAATCACGAGGGTTTGCAGAGGTGGATCAGAAGTGAGAAGTCTCTTTCCTGTAGGCATGGATGTGCAGCATGGTGCACAGGAGCTAAGGAAATACACAGTGGGGAGCTGGGAGATGAGGTCCCATAGCTAGTGTAACTAGTGTACACAGAATGGATGCATCAGAAACAACAGCAAAGATGGGCAAAAGCCCCACAACTGAGGATGTGCCAAGGAGCCTTTTGCAGTTTTCTGACTTTACATCCCAGGAAGAGGGAGAGCTCTCTCACTCTTTCGCCCCAAACCCAGCAGGGGTGAGGTGTAAGGCATGTATCAGACCTCAGCTTGTTCAGTGCTGCCTGACTTGGGCAAAGTCAATGGTTTCTAGTACTCAGTGAGAAAGTTTAGTGAGAACATGAGGTCAGTGCTCAGGAGAAGTCAAATGGGAGCTTAGAAATGGAATTAGGAAAGGCACTGCAAGGGACATCATAGTGGCTGTCAACATATCATGCATGGTACAGCTCTCTGAATTTCAGAAATGAAGGGGAACTGAGAAAGATATGAAAAGAGGGGACAAGGATGGCCAAAGGCTGCTGTGCAAAGAGAATGAACAGACTAGGGACCTTTCAGTCTGGAGAAGGCATTGCTGAGCGAGCGGATGAGAGAACTCCTCAACACATTGAAAGATGTGGAGACTTTAACAGGAAATTATGTTCAGTGCCTCACTGATACAGGAACTACAAATAATCAAGTCGTTTTACCAGGCAGCAGATTCAAAACAGTGACAAAAGAAGCCAACCAGCCCAATCTGAAAGGAGGAAGCCTCTGGGGAAGGATAAAATCCCTCCAGGTGCAGAAGCCCTTTTAAGCACCCTGCTGCCAAGGGATCTGTGATGGTGTTACAACCCCTGACTCTTTTAGGGTCTGCACAGCTGTATTTTCTATACGGCTTACTAGATCATTCATGCCCAAAACCATGTCTGCTTGGTTTATACTCAATGTCTGAAAAAAAACCAAAGGCTTCTTTTATTGAACTGCCTGCTATAGCTTTGATTGAGAAATGTAACACCCTGAGATGAGTTATTGGTCCAATTGCTACCCCTGAAATGAGTGCTATTGATGACAGACTGAGAGTGTATTTGAGTGTGCATAGCACATCCGTACAGCTTTCACAATGCCCAGAGCCTGATGCTTCCTGGTCCTTCACCTTCCCATCCACGTACAGTCCATATTCCTTCGCCCTGACTGCCAGCTCCCTGCAGCCTGCAGAGCACCAGAAAAACTCAGTTTGACACAGCTTTAACTTACATCTCTATGGTTTTGGCTTTTTAATGATGTAATTTATGGGTTTGAGAGCACTGATGCTGTGAATACGAAGCAAACCTTCAAGGCAGCCCACGCAGTTCGTGGCATAGCTGCTGTAACAGTGTCAATCACTCCAGCTCTGAGCACAGAAGGCTGCTGTGGCACTATTAGATTTCAAATAAAGATCACTTATGGAGGAACAGGGTAATTTCTCTGCATGGAGCTGTCTATTTCAGACGCCTGAAAGAGCAAATGGAACTAAATATCATTCATTATGTTTAACTCATCTGATTTTTAAGAGAAATTGTCTTTGAAACAGCTCACGGCTTTGAAGCGTTCCTGTCTGGAGGTCTGTGTTCCCTGAGGCTGGGAAAGAAGGGTGTGCCATTTGCTTTCCAGTCCTCAATTTCACCAAAATCCAAAGGACGAAATGCAATTAAAAATGCCTTCACATGAAGATAGGTCCAGAGCTGCAACACGCTTGTGTCAGGCTGCATGTCACAGGTATCACAAGAATTTCCCCTTTATTTACTGCCCTTCAAAACAAAGGCTGTGCATGGAGAGTAAGGCTCACAGTCTGCCTCCCTCCTGTACTCCTCCTCTCTGTACCAGTGGACAGATTGGTGAGCAGCACTGAAGCAAGTCCAGGTAATGCTCTATGAGCTCTAACAGTTTCAGACCCTGGATGTTTAGCTCTGATTTACAGCTTCACCTCTGCTGTGCAAGGAGGGTAAGAAGACAGGGCATGCCTCTGTGTTTGGCATGCTACCTTTCGTTTGTACTCATGAGAGTCAAGACCGCTCACCACGTTCACACTGTGGACATATCACACTGTGCAAGCTCATGGCATCTAAGGGAAAATCTCAGCTTCTCCAGGCTACCTCCAGACTGCCTCCAAAGTACCATCAGCCATTGGGCAAGCAGTGGTTGCAGTTTTACCCCATCATGGCATGCTCAAGGCCTCTGTAAGTCCCACTGAAGGCTGTAAGCAGTACGCGCCTGGCATGGAAACTCCCCAGTCACTGATGGACTTAGGGGTCTCATTGAACTGTGCCCGCAGACCAAGCTGTAACTGCTTTTTGTACAGACAGCCAGAAAATGCTGTGAAAGGAACCTTGCAGTATCATGAACGGCCGTCAGAGCTCATCCAGCAAGTCAGCAAAGTGGGCTACAGTCTTCACAACTGCACAGCTCCAGCTCCCTTGCTCAGGCCTTTCCTTCAGCAACCTTTTAACGCAGAGTGGATAACCCATCTTGGCTCAGGTACCTGATGTCTGCCACAGGACAAGCTGAGCTGCACATTCAAAGCTCAGCTTCTCTGTTGGGAACCTAGAATGAGTAGCTCACACATCAGCTTTTACTTGGCGGACACCTACCCAGGGGAAATCCACGATGTTTCCCTCAGCCTGAGCTTCCCCTGATTATTCCCTGCTTAAAAGTCCGATATCTGATACGCCATTACCTGTAGGCAGGGGTAGAGAGACACATCTCTCCTGAACATCTCTTAACGCCTGCTGCATCTTACATGTGCTATCTGCTACCATATTCTGATTTATCTGCAGAGTCTGGGACTTGTGGAACTCACAAAACCTTCAAAGGGAAAGAAAACACTCCCCAACCTGTTCTGCTCACCAGCTGCAATCTTTTTGTGCCCCACCACAACTACGAGAGCTAAGTCCTTCACAGATGAGCACAGACCATCTTGTTTAACTCTAGCGAGCTCTCTAAAAGAGAGTTGCTGAGCTAAGCCAGTGCCTTACTGGCATTTCCCCCTAAGAATCCTGATCCTGGGATGCTGTTAAGTATTTGAGATTGCTCTGAAAGGCTTGGTTTACTGTATATACTGCATTTGTGATGGCTTGCCATAAATTGTGTCTGATGTTAGTTTTATTCCAATAAACTGGATAGGCAGTGTATTTTGTAAAGATGTAATTAATTGCACCTTCCAAGGCAGGGAACCTAAGTGGCTATTTTAAACTCTAGTTTATATTAAAGCAAGTTAATTGCCTGTCCATAACAAATGAAAAAGAAATATATACTTTGGAAGATGGCCACGTATATTCAATTGATATAAATTTAATGTGTTCTATGTATCCCAGAGTAAAATTCCATTTCAGTACTTTATTCAGTATTCTAGGAATTCCGTGACAACACACTGCTGGAAATCAGGTCACTCACAAATGTGTGAGAAGGCCAAGTTCAATGGAATCAAAAGGATACATGTCAACATCCCATGGCAAAGGGAAAATTTACTTACTGTGTTTATAAAAAAAAGGTAATAGGGGAAATCTACGTGTTACATATTTCTTTAGTAATTAATAATTAATTAATATTATAACCTTTATAACCCTGTTATGTGCCAAAAAAATACATAGAGGTTTTTAATCCTCCACCCTTCCTTGTGGCACTGAGACTTTTCCAGGAATAATTAAAAACAAAATAAACCCAGCAAACACTCAGCTGCGTTTGAACCAGAAGATGAGGCCAAGTTCAAGTGTTCTACAAATCTTTGGGTGACAGAGTAGTAAATCTCCTGTCGCTTCCACTTTCAATCACAGAAAACTGTTCCAGTGGCTTTGGGTGGTTGCAGGAGAGCAGCCAAAAGCTCAGGAGCTGAACTTGTCAAAACATTTTTTGGCTTGGAAGTCTCACGAGTTTTGGCTTCTGACAAGGTTTTATTACCCCTTGGGTTTAGCTGAACCAAAAATATTCTTAGCAAAGAGATTTTCTGATCCCTCTGCAGTCGTGGGCTCAACCGAAGACAGAATGTTCAGAGGGAGGCTGAACTGAGTTAAACAACAGAGGATTTTGATTTTCATTTGACTCAAATATTTGTCCCTTTTGAGAAGAAATGTAATTCTATTACAATACAGCCGTGCTCTTTGGGAAGTTATGCATGCTCAGGCAGTATTAGATTGCATCATAAAACTTTTGTGGTACTGGCACAGCATATTACAGCAACCAACAGGGAAGTGACCTGCACCATTTGGACACTCAAACTATGAAAGTCTGCTTGGCATTGCGTACTAAATTCTGCCTTTTAATAAGCACATGCGAAATAGAGCAGCCAAAGGCCAGGAAATATTCTGGGACTTGAACCTTGCTTTCCATTCCTGGGAAGTGTTTTGCCTGCACCTTGTTTCAGGGTTTCTTCTGTGGGACATAAACTTTGTCTCTTCCACCATCTAGTGACTAAGCCCCAGATATGTGTTTCACCTAATGGGACACGGCATATCCATGGAGGTGTCCACCTCCTCTCACCATCAGGATCTCACTACCGCACAGCCTGGCACAGCTCTTGTAAGAGTTAAGCACACTGAAGACCATGATAATACCCAAGTCATGGATAGATGAAAGTGCTCAACATCGTACAAGCTGCTTGCACAAAATGATCACTCTTCAGAAAGTGGCTTCATAAAGGTGAGTTGGATTGTAACAGAGGGAGGACATTGTTTCTGATTCTGAATTTTGATTCCCCAGTTCAGCCTTTTGGAATTGCACAGGTGAAACTAGAAGGGAAAGACTATCCAGCTGAAACCAAATATCTCCATTACCCAGTGAACAATCTCTGATTATAGCACTGGTGTCCATAATTAATTAGAATCCATCAAGCTAGTCCCTTTCAATATTTCTAATTTTATCTTTTGGCAATTAATCTACTTTTGGTGGCATACTGCTTTCTGCAAAAATAAACTACTGTCTGCTCTGAAGCCTAGTTAGAAAGAGAAGGACCTGAAAAATAGATGAGAAGAAGTGCATTGTACATGTATTACTTGTATTGAGAACAATGCAAGGAAGAGCAGATGTGCAACGCAGGTAAATCTTCCTGGTCACCTGAAATATCTGGTCTTATATTCCTTTATGTGAATATATCTGTAGGCCAGTGATACTCTTAATCTCAGGAAGGGTTTTGCGTATCATTGTTACTCAGATTCTATTTTGCACAATACCTATCCATTTATGGGTTGCCGAAGAAGAAATGTCATGCCACTAGAAATCTTGGAAAGCAGTTTAGCAATGATCAATTAATTCACCACAATAGTACCTCAGAAATGAGACTGCCTCTGAAAGCTATTTCATTATCCCTTTAAAAAAAGTGGGTATAAGTCCATTCACCTTATTTGGCACAATCTCCACTACACTATGGCAAACTTGATTGCTTGTCTTGCACAGCTGTCCTTGGGATTTCCTCTGAACAGGATTTAGATGGAGAGAGGTCCATACATCAATCATAGAATCATAGAATAATTAAGGTTGGAAAGGACCTTAAGATCATCTATTTCAACTCCCCTGCTATGGGCAGGGACACCTCACACTAAACCATGTCACCCAAGGCTATGTCCAACCTGACCTTGAACACCGCCAGCGATGG
>JASSUY010028105.1:0-34880 GCA_032466535.1 Forpus xanthops | reverse complement strand
TTCCAACAGTTCCATGTCCTTTTTATGTTGAGGACACCAGAACTGCACACAGTACTCCAAGTGAGGTCTCACAAGAGGAGTAGAGGGGCAGGATCACCTCCCTTGATCTGCTGGTCACGCTCCTTCTGATGCAGCCCAGGGTATGGGCTGTCAGTATTCTCAGTCTGCTTGACTCATTTGTCATTGTCTCCTGATGTGTGCACCCCTGACAACACCTTCACATCAAACTGAACCACAGGAGAGACAGCAGGACTTGATGGAAGTCTGGAGAGATGAGATACCTTGAAGTTGTCAGAGCAGATCTCAAACCTTACACTTCCTTTGCTTTCCCTGTGCCGGTAATTTCTGCTACCTAAATGCATAAATAATTTGACTAAAATCATTGCTTACTCCCATAGCTCTTTTATAGCACACCACCAAACTGACCAAGCATCCAAAGATTCAGATGCAAAGCAGCATTTTTGTCTAATATGAGCCTCTTTTGTAATGCGCGAGGTTTTCTCACTTTTTAAACTGACTGCAGAATGGATTTGCTTATCAATTTTAAAGTCTCTTTTTGTGCTTGCTCCCTGCAAAAGCAGTTTTCTTCCAAACTTTCCAAAGTTTCTCATGGGTTTTCCAAAGATCAATGTTGTAGTTGATGAGTGCACAGATGGTATCAAGTAAAGATGGCTTGGCTATTGCTCGTTCAACATAGCCTGGAAAAGACTACACAATTTCAGTTCAGCCATGCCAGACCCATACATCGCTGAGAGATATGTGGGACTCAGTTCCAGCACTGGGATTTGTAAACAGGAAGCAGACCTCTTCCATGACTGGCCTGTAACTAGAATTCAGGCACAGAAAGGTTCTGAGCTCACCACCATTCATAGTAAACTCAGGGACTTGACGTAAAGAGAAAGGGCAGGCTTTGACTTTCTTCTTGGAACAATTACCCATAGGCAGTTTTCATGTAGTCATTCTGCTCTGGAGACTGAAAGAATCTATCAGGATCATTTTCAGGCTAACCTAAGTTCCAGAGGGCAGTCCTCAACCTGTAAAATTCTCAAGTGTAGGTGAAATCAAAACATCCAGTTGTATTCTCATTTCATGAACCATGACCATATAAAACCTTGAGAAGCAAAACCTTCCCTTTTCAGTTGGCCAGTTCTTTTGTTACAATATATTCTAAATATACCTCTGAACTGGCAGGGTTAGTAAGACTGTCACCTTTTTCTTCTTCTTTTACTTTAAGGTCTCAGATTCCTTTTCTATAGAAGCTCTTAGCTTTGCACTGAGAAATACAATGAGGATTGCTTCAATGACAGCAAGAGGCAGCGCTAGGTGCAATGCTATATGCTGAGTAAATGATACCATTCAAAGGGCAGAGCAGAGCATGAATAGCATTGATTTCCAGAACAGCTATTTCAGTACTTAGCCAAGTTTGATCAGACTGCTCTCCTTCACCGCCTGAGCTGTTAAGAGGCTCTGTTCCCTCCTGGCAAGCAGCAGTATGGCCTGGGCTATATGTTAGTTCATCACCTCCTGTATGGGTGCCAGCATTACATTATGCCTGGGATCACCACCCCAGCCTCATGGAAAGCACAACAGCATCTCACACTACTACTGTAGGCTAAGGCAGGAGCTTCCAAACTGCACTTTACTCTCTACAAGGGCTTACAAAGCAACCTTTTGTCATGAAAGCACTCTGTGACCTACTCCAAGGGTATTTGAAATCACCTGGGGTCCAAGGATGAAGGCCTTACTGGTGGCTGAGACCCTTCAAGGGTGAAGCTGTGCAGGAGACTCTTGAGCCAGTCCAGGCCAATGGGGTGCTCTTTCAAAGCTTCAAAACCAAGAGCAGCAGCATCACTTCTGAAGAACAGTTTATGTAACGGATTTAGTGTACCTTAAGTTGAGGTGAACTACAGCGTTAAAGTGCTGCCTTCTCTTTTTTAACTGTAAACAGAGCTTAGAGAACCAGCTTAGGTGTAAAAACTTACATCTACAAGTTTGAACAGGTGAATCCATCTCCAAGCAACTGGCACTATGCCCATACAAATAGCTTTCAAAAGCCAAAAATCTTGCAGCCATGACCTGTAATTTTATGTCACTTTTCAGAGGAAGTTATATGAAGCTGAAGTGGACATGTTTTGTAGATGATTTGAAAGAGGACTTTGTGTTTGTTTAAATCTACTACTGGGTAAAATCTATTTTTTTACAGATTTTGAAGCATTTACTGCATCATGTCTCCTGCAAAAACATGATGTTTTAAACCTATTCCTTGCTTTGAAAGTTTATGAAAATAACTTTCAGCCATTTTACAAGCACAGGTATGTGAATAAGCTGCTGTCCCATTAGAATGTCCTTCATTCACCTGAATAAATCAATATTGGCAGCATTTTAGAGCACAAATCTTGGCAGAGAAATAGCCTGGCTATATACCCCAAACTAATACTGAGCACACTTTCTGTGGCATGCTAACCTTGCACACCTTGAATGTATATGAGTATTTTAAGAATATTA
Organism: Forpus xanthops; assembly: GCA_032466535.1. Classification (NCBI taxonomy): domain Eukaryota; kingdom Metazoa; phylum Chordata; class Aves; order Psittaciformes; family Psittacidae; genus Forpus; species Forpus xanthops. The sequence goes on along the minus strand of JASSUY010028105.1, from coordinate 32,375 downwards.
AAATGTTGTTGCCAGTTTGTCAATTATTTCATGTCACCCATCACCACAGCTTCAGCACATCTTTAGATGTCACGGGTCTTCTAAAGGTGCAGCCAAATCAGAAAAGGGGCAGGGATGGATCTACAGAGCTGTTGAGGGAGTGAGAATCCCTTTGCCACCGCAGTTTGAGGCTAAGACATGTTTACTTGAGCTTAGTTTATTTACTGAATATTGAAGTGGAAATCTTGATTGCTGCTTAGGAAAGAAATAGAAATTGTTGCATTTTTAGAGTTCCAGATTCTTCATTCAATGCTGTGGAAAGGCGACAACATGGGCAGGAGCTGGGCCAGCAGAGAGGACTGTGATAGGACTGATCTTTCCAAAGGTTAAGTGGTTGTAAAATCATTTTCCTGATCCTCTGCCTGTTCCTGCAGCAATGGCTCTCCCTCTTCATGGTCCATCTCTCTATCCATGTCCATTCTGCAAGAGCAATCAGACCTTGGCACGTGAATGAGCATGTGTTTACAATCACAGCAGTTACCAAAGCAGCAATGCTTACTAGGGTCTGGTTCATGCCTCCCACCATTCCCAGTCCATTGTCCCTTCTTCCCTGCTGTCCCACTCTTCCTCTCAGCTACCTCTCAGACATGCACAGGGCCGTCACTGCAGCACAGGTCCCTACTTAGGGAAAACATTCCCTTACACATCACCCACTCTGCTAATGTTTCACACGTAGCTTTACTCTACTGTTCATCCTCCAGTGCTTTCCCTGCATCACCCCCATCTCCTCACCTCCCCCGTGTCTCCCTGATGAGTGGGCACACACTGAAAGCAGCAGAAGGCCAGCAGAGTTAATGTTGTCTTGTCAAATCTCAAATTATCTACTCCCAATTCCAGCGGGTTCATTCAAGGAGAAACAAAAAAAAAAAGGAAAGGACCCAAAACACAGGAGCACGAAAATGCCTTTGCAAAGGTTGAAAGATGTTTAGTTTCTTGGCATGATGAATTTATCCAGAAAAGCTGTATCTCAAGCATACAAAAATCCATTAAGAAAAAGATATTGCAAGTAGTTGGGCAGACAGTGAAACATTGTGGACATAACCATTACCTTTCTTAGGTAATATCCTTGTTAAAGACAATAGGACTGCTCTGCACATGGGGTGCAGAACCAGACACTGAGCAGACAAATTCCAGCTCATTTCATCAGCCATAAAATAAATCCCGAGTCCATCAGTGCTTGTAGAGAAATTAAAGCTGTTTTAGGACCAATGCATAAGAGGAAAGCCCTTCAAATGCCCCCTTAAGAGTCTGCAGTTCTTTCCTATGCTTCTGACTCTTTCAAACACTGTAGCTTTTTGCTATATGTGCAGTTTTAGCAACAACAGGAACAAGGAAATAGCACCAACAAATTGGCTTCGCACCATGTGTGAATTTTTATTTACAAGCTAAATACAGCAGTATTTTTATCCCTGGCTCAGCTTTAGCTGCAGCAAGTGAGTCTGAAAGCAGCCCACCACAAGGCTGACAGCAAGCAGGGCATAGCCCCATCTTGAGCTGTGTTCCTTTTTCCTGAGGCTGGCCAAGTCCCACACCACTGATGTGATTGGGTATTACCATCCGTGTGTCACTGTGTCAGTGAGGATCAGGGACTCGCTATGCACCACTGTGACTACCGCTGCCCATGGGTCTACCCAGGCCACTTCTTTCCTGATTTCTGACCTTCCCATTTTCTCACCTCCTCTGAAAATAGCTATTCGTTTGCTGCTCCCATCGTGTTTTTCTGCTCCAAACAGCAATAAAACTGTCAATGGTGCCTGAAAGGAGAGCAAATATTAATAAGACTGAGCATGAGCCCTGTGCCCAGGAGCTGAGGCACCCAAACAGAGAGGAGTCAGAGTTGCTAGTTCCCATTCCCTGGAGCATGTTGGCGTACCAAGAACAGGGGCAGCAGCAGAAGCTCAGGACTCATCTTGCCCTCATCTTACTCCCATATCTCCAGGTCTTCTTTGCCTGTCGTATTTATAGACAGCTGGTTATGAATATCACTACAGGAAATTCAGTGGTTTGGGTTCTTTTATCTAGCTGTCTTTCCTCATGTTTTTGCATCTTTCTTATGGCATGTGAGAGGGAGGAGATCCTGACATCTTTCTTCACAGATTTTCAGCAAGGTAACCAGTGAGGCAGTAAGTCAGGTTTCACATCTGTGCATTTTGGTAAGGTTTTCACTGCATTGATTTTAAATAAATAATGAGATGATATCCTCATTATTTTTTTTCAAGCTAACAGATGAATTGCACCAATCCCTCCCCAGAATGATGGAGGGTCTTATTTATTAGTCCCTCTTCAGTTTCCATCACTTGTCCTTGCTGTTGCCCCAAAACATTTAGAGCTGTTGCAATATCTCTTCCCAATGTACTAAAATACAATTTGCCTGTTGCTATTGCAAGACACTGAGGACCAGATGAAATGATTGATTTTTTTTGCTTGAATCTGGGAAGGAGAGTCCCAAGAGCATAGCAGCAAAGTATAAATAACATCCACTCTGCTGCACCTGACAAATACAAACCATTAGAAAAATAAAAGCTATAGCATGCTTCAACAGACTTAAGATCTTTCATAGAAAAGACTAAAACTTTCAAAACTTGCAGTGTGCTTGCATAAAAGAAGCAAAACATAAATGCTCCAAAACTGGAAAAAATATAGTTTATTTTTCTTAGGTTCCTGCAGGAACAGAGTCTGTTATGCAACAGAGCTGAGCGGACCCTAAAAAACACCATAAACAGCAAAAAAAAAAGAATAAAAAATGAGAGTGCTTGCCAATTTGACCTGGAGATAAATTCCTTCCTGGTCCCAAACCTACTGACTGGATGTAGAAGGCTGTGTCTATTTAGATTTCAGCCCTGCCACACAATAGGATATTTTGGGATAAGGATCTTGTTTGTAATGTAAATCAGGCATGTGGTTCTGTCTTACCCTAGGAAAGCGTCTCTCTATTCACTTAAACTAGGCAAACTTGGCAGTGTGACTAAGCTGAGACTCCCAAATACATTTAATTTCAATGTGAGAGTCATTAGCATGCAGCAGTCCTGCGGCTAGCCTGTTAAAAATGGTACAACCCCTGCCCTGTCATGGGCATGTGCGGCTCAAGAGGCAGAGAAGGAAACAGCAGAGACAAACAAACTAGTACCGGGACGGTCCACAGCCCATCCTCTGTATAACCAGCACTGGCTTTTATTAGGTGTCACAGCAGGGAAGATTTTATTGGGCAATCTGAATGCAAGCAGTGAGGGAGCTTTGCCACTATTTGTCTGGAGCTCCTCCACATACACAGGAAGACATCAGCAAGTAATCTTCCATAGGAAACTTCACAACTTCTCTTACTCCCTCTCTTAAGCCAGGGGAGAAAATGGGGATTTGCTTGCTGGGAGATTTTCCAAGTGGTTTATTCAAGCTGTCAGATATTCATGGAAAAAAATCAAGAATCAATGGAGAAAACTCCATTTTGGCAAGACCAAGGGATTTTGCAGGAATGTTTTTATTTCAAGAGACCTGCAAGAAGTCCAGGTAGGGATGGATGTTTTAATGAGAGCCAGAGAGAGAAAGACCTCACCTGACCTTCAAACTCTGAATGCCCTTTGTTCATCTTGAGTGTTAAACCTGAAATGGCTGGTCAACGCCATGTCAGAGACAACACAGCAACAGCCCAGAATAGCCAGTAATCAACGCAGCGGACACAAAGCTCTGGCTCCAGGCCTGCTTGTGTCTGGTTCAGGGAAGCAGTGACACCTATACGTGTGCATCCCAACAGAGCGCTCCTGTCATTTCACATCTCATCGCTCTCACTAAATGTATTTTGAGAAGCTTGCAGTTTCATTTTGACACAAAATGAAACCTGATTTTGGAACTGCAGTGTTTCTTCATGAGATGGAGATCTTGTTTTCCAGCCCTCCTGAGCCTTAAGCCCCAGATTTCAACACCTAATGCAACTGATCTGAAATGGGAACACTGAAAAGGCCTGGATGCACTCCAGGCATGAATATTAAAAATCAGTCAGCATAAAACATACTTTTAACTCGCTCCTTTTCCATAAATCCAAACTTCACAGTAAGTAAAGTGGAAATCTTCCTGCAAGTTTGAAAGCAAACCAATTTCTGGTCTCTCCTCACCTGTTTAAATGATGCTGAATGCTGCAGGAAACGTACCATGTAGAAAAAACAGATGATTAAACAGCTTGCTTCACCTGTAAATAAGCACGGAATTTTGTGTATTAGATGTTATTTGATTTGCACCTACTCATCAAGCTCAAGTCCTGTGACTATTTATTCACCAGAGAGACACCAGCTTTTTGAATTTGAAATAAATGCCAAATGACAAATTGCTTCTGACTGCAGTGACACGGAAACCAAACTGCTCCCATGTAAGTAAAGCCTTTTCCTGGGCAGCCATCTGCAAGCCAAACACAAAACTTCAACATTATTATTCCAACTCAATGTGAAATACTGCAAAATACAAACTCAACCCCCAGTTTCACTCCTACTAATGTGCACAAACCAGAAGGCTCAAATAAAAATGTTCAGCTGTGAATATTTACGTCTTAGTCTTGTTATGTATAGAGGTTTAGTGCACCTTTGGTTGCTTTTCTGCTCCTAAATAAACAACACAGAAAGGCATTTTCTTTGTGGCAATTGCATCATAAGATCTGCAAAACAGAATGAACATGACAAAGATTCATAAAATAGAAGAAGAGGATTCCTGGTGTTTGCTGCATTTTAGTGGGATGTTTAAAAAGGAAAAGTTATACTGATTGCAGAATATACTTTCAAGAACCAGCGGCTTTCTGATGTGTGGTAATCTAACTCACGCTTTCATGCCTCCAGCCAAAATTGTAGCAAGGTGCCAGTGAGCTCCCAAAATCTCTGTGATGTTGCAGTTGTGATTCTCCACCTATGGACAGTTGGCACATTATGCAGTTCTGTCACATGCTTTCCCCTAATTTGTTCTCTGAAGACGTAGGAAAAAGCTTTCTAAACCTCCCTATTAGAAAAACCCACTACCTGGCAAATCCAACATAACTCCCAAATATATCACTTGCTATTGAGTAGTGCAAGAGCTTGAGATATTAATGGAAACTAAGGAGGAACCATGCCTCTCACATATCTTTTAGATACTAAAGTGAACATTCATTATTACATCTATAATGACAGATTGTATAAGCCCAGCTTGAAAAGATACGTAGTAATGATATGAACTAATGTAAATGTGATCTGGACAGTAAAAATTAATTATAAAAGCAATAGGTGATTGCCTTTACTAAATTATTACAGTACTATCAAAACCAACAGTTGCAACAGCTCTGCAGTCGCTGATGACTAAACCATCATAAACACCATGCATTAAAGAAGATGCAAAATAACAGGTAGAAAACTCAATGTACTCTAAAATGCAGAAACTGAGCACAGAGATGAATCAAGAGAGGAAGGGCTGTATTTTAGCAGCTACGTTCTTTCTGTCTGATTCAGATTTATATGCTATCTTCTAGGACACAAGTGTCTAGATGCTGCCAGTTAACGTGCATCTGATACAATTAAAGGAAGTAACAGTGACACACACCATTTCCCCTGTGGGGATGAACATGAATCTTTGGTGACAGTGACTAAGATACACTAATTATTATTGCAGGGAGGAGATATCAGGCCTACCCACCCTACCATCAGAAGCATTGCATCTTTGCTTTATCACTACCAAGCACTTCGAGGAACCTTTATGTCTTTGTAACTCTACTGGGCTTATGAAAACTGTAAGATTTCTGAAGGGAAAGGCAAAACCGTCAGTGTGATCCTAGGAAGATTTTTTTCCATCGCCATTTCGTACAAAGGCTGTGATTCTTTAATTGATTGATCTCTCCAGAGTCACTCATACCTGTGGGCACTATGAAAATCTAGGGAGTTGAATCCCCAAGGCACTGACAAGGTCCCGTCACCAAATGGGATTACTCGAATGGTTCACAAATTAACATATTTTAACAATTTTAACATATTCAACCACATGCTACCCCCATTATTTCATAGAGTGTTATACAGAAGGGGAATTACAGCATACAAAGGCTAATGCCTAGATCCTAGAAAAAGGACATGAAGAATAAATTGCCATTATGTATCATTACAATGCCTGACTTTCAGCACCCTGGTGGAATCTGGACCTTTGTAAGTCTGGTTGCTTGGATGCCTCATAGTGGGATGCACTGCAGGCAGCAGGGAGCTGCACAGAAGCAGTGAATAGCAGCCTCTTTCAAATCCTGCCTTCTTTCTACAGCAGCAAAGAGCTATCTCAAGGCTTCCCTGAAGGTGATGGTGGATACACACTAAAGAGATATAGCAAGAATCTCCATAACACCCAGGAAGCTGGATAGATGAGCAGCTTTTCAGGGAGCTGTAGATCCACCAGACTGGCTACAAAACAGGAGACGGTGTAGGCATGTAATCTTGCGTGCCATTTGAAAGTGACATTGTCATAACTGAGGAAGAGATCTTTAAGGAGTTAAAACAAGCTGTCCCTTGCCATATAGCTGAACTCAGGCCTTTACAAATGTACTTGATACTGCTTTTAAAAAATTAACCTCAGGAATTTGTTACTGCAAACAAACAGGTTTTAGAGCAAAAGGAATTGTTTGATGTTCCAGTATGTGTTCCCTTGATTATCATGAGATCTGGGGGGTTTATTTATAAATCTCATAGCTATTTTTGCTGTAGCACTAAACTAGAATTTCTTATTCAGCCACAAGCTTACTGGGATTCTTAAGCTTTTATTGGCATCAGTGTTTTCCCGATTTATAGCATCTGTTTGATTACTCTTAAATAAGGCTTTTGTGCAACAATGCGAACTTATCCAGTACTCCAGACTGTTCCACAGATCTTCCACCTTATCTCTATGGGCCTTTCCACAGTTTTTGTGTGAGCTGCAGCCTTTATTCTGGCTTTGAGTTCAGTACTAAAAATATTGAACAGTACAGGGTATGTACAGAGCCTTGAAAAACCTCATGAGACACACTTTAATCTGGTGATGATTTCCTATGACAAGCTTCTAAACTTATCAAATTCAAGACAATTTAAGGTGTTTCTAGGAACATTTCTCTAAAAATACATCTTATATGCCACTCATGTCTTGCTTTCAATGAGCAATCCAGAGATGTGTGCTGGAGAGTTTGGCCTTAAATATGGCTGTCACAAAACCAAAATGGACCAGAGTGTGATATATATGGAAGCAAAGTGGTTAGAATTGTGAATGGGATGGGGGTAAGAGCTTTGACACAGGCAGTGAGTGCCAATTGACAACAGAAGTTTCTGCCAGCATTAGGCAGACACTCCAATCCCTCTGCCCATCACAGGCTCTGCATTCCATTAACCAGAAGAGTGAGTCAAAAGTACTTGGGAGACATGGAGTACCAACCTGAGACTATCAGGAGCAGGTAAAGAGGGCAGTGAGGATGGTGTGGACATTGATTTGGGGTTTGGTCTGTGGGTGTGGGGTGAAAGAAGAGGGTAGAGATTCAGATCCAAGTGTGTGATGGCTGATGAGGGAAACACGGCTTTGACGATGAGGCACAGCAGGGGTGAGACTTTATTCAAAGCCAAAAGCTTTTTCTCATCAACAGTTATAAATCTTTCCACTTCCCTGTTTTGGGGTAAATATGATTCTTTTCAGCCTCCACCAATTAACTGGATACTAATCTTTTGAACCCATACATTCTTGATAATGCATAAGGCTACCCTTGTGATCAAAATGTCAGGTAACAGTTAATATAAATGCTCACAAAATCTAACAAAACTACATCTGCTTTGTTCCTTTCATTTGCAATATTTATAATCTCAGCAAAAATGAAAACAGGTTTACTTGAAGAGCTGTACCATGAGACACTGAAATCCCCCTTTGTGCTGGCTTGCCAGCCAAATAAATCACAGGCCTCTTCATACAGCCCCTGTCTGAATATATAAACATGACAGAACAGCTTTGGGAACATCTACTAAATCTCATTAAACACTTCCACTGATAACATAATAACATGTTAAATATATTCTAGCTGCCACACTACATGCAGAATCAGAGTGCCCCTCTCCTGGTTTTTGTAATGCTGTGCTTTGCTTCCATAAAAAGGAAAATCCTACCAGTTTGTTTTAAAATACCAGCTCACTCTGCAGGTTGTATACTATTAAAACTCAGCTTTTCTCACTCTTGTTTCTGGGACACATCATTCTTTAACCTTGGACTGCTCTCCTGACAAGGTGAAAACTCATTAACCACCTCTGTATAATTTAAACACACAGCTTTGTGACTATGCTGGCACCAGTCCCCAGGGACTGCTGGGTTCCTGTAGCAATAGCTTGTTCTCATGGCAGGTATGTCCTCAACAGCTTTCTCTGGGATGAAGGATAATTACCTTTCCAGTAAAGGAATAACAATACCCACAACACATTCAGATGCTATATGAAGTTGTATAAGGTAAGACCACCTCTTCAAGAGCTGTTCTTGAGGCCCCCTTTCCATGCTATCTGAACAGTCCCCAAGAGACTGACTTCTCTCCCCACCTCTCCTAGGACCTACTGGTATAAGCGAGAGCAGCACAAGCAGATCTTTTAGCTCTCATGTCAATCATATCTTCCCTCAGCAGTCATTTCAGAGGTAGACAGCTTTTCAAAAGTGCCCGTTCTTAATAAAGACATTTAGAGCAATTTCAGAGCTCAATATCTCTAATAATTTATATCACTGTGTGCTGTTACATGCAAAGGAACACTAATATCACTGCAAGGACACAGGGTAAGTGGCATCTGGGTCCACATGCCAGAGGAACAGCCCACCATTGTGGAGTCAGCTAACTCAGTACTGTGGCTACATCAAGGCCTTCCATGTACCTGATCCCTTGTTACATGTGCTTCATTTGGGGTCCCTGTAGTAACCGTCCCCCTCTCCTCCAGCCTCCCAAACATTGCCCAAGGCCTTATGTCACCAAAGAGAAAGCTTCTTTGGTGAGGACCACTTATTCACATTCACTTTACAGGGCAGGATTTTAGACCTACCCATTGCTCCAGTGGCCAAGTGGATCCACAACTTGATCCACATCCTTGGCTTAAGAAGTCACCAGAGACCCATCAGTCTCCAAAAGCTTGCAGTAGCAACATCTCATGGAGAAATTGGAGGTGCATCATTTAGTTTACAGTACAATTAGAGTAGGGGAAGCAGATTAGTACCATAGGCACTGGGTGAGTGCATTAGCAAATGAAAGCCATTTGAATCTTCATGTCAGACTTCCCTACATGTTTTTATTTCTAGGCTGATTGTTAAGGAGGAATTGTCTACTTTCCAATTTCAGCTTGGATGATGACCAAAATCTTTTGAGCACAACCCAAAGAAGTCAGAGTGTAAGATACCCATTTCACTAAAGAGAAAGAACTCTGGAAAGATCTCTAGAGCACAATAAAGGCCCGCATACAGAGAGCCCTGAGCTGTGGTTTGGTGCTCACGCTGACAGAGCATTTGGCAAGTCCCATAATCAGCCATTTCCCACAATGTCTCGGGTGCCATCTAAAGGTGCTTGCCATCTAATCTTACAAAGATGCAGTGACAATCCAGGAGCGACAGCAAGAAAGCAAGGAGTGAAACAAAAATTGAGTTTAGCATTTAAAGAGCTAAAGTCACCAGATTTTTCTCCATGTGAATGATGGCATGAGACGATTTTGATAGGATCAAACTATTTTTTTCAAATTGCTCATCTTCCTCCCTCCTTTATCCCATTCTCAACACTTTTTACCACGGAACAACTGACGCTTTGCTTGTCCTTGCCTCTGCACCATAACTTTTCCTTCCCTGTCTTTTTTAGCTGACCACCTTCTTACTGGCTGTCCAAATCTAGGCAAGGTTTGCAACACTTCCTAAGAACCTCATTTCTCACTACGTTTCCCTGTGTAAGGCTCTGGGTGGGAATAAAACTACCATCCTGGCCTGCGCCTGGAGCATTGCACCAGCCCCAAGAACAGCACAGTGGTGAGCCCGCGATATGTGCTTGAAGGGAACTACCAGAACCTGATCCAAACCTTCATGAAGTTAGTGGCAAAACTCCTATTGACCTGCATGAGTTTTGGACCAGTATTGTAGTGAGACAATTTTGAAGGCAAGTGCAAGATTCCAAGTGAATGATTGCCAGTGACTGCCATGCTGATGAGCAGAAGGGAGAGATTGTGGCAGGAGGAGCAACCATTCAACAGTGGTAAAGTAGAATAAATTCCTACAAGATGATTTATGGATAAATTGTATAGTTCCCTTTCTGTAACCCCATGCTTGCAGATGTCTCATATTCACATACAGTTTACACTGGCACCTACTTTGCCTGTAAATTTGGCATAATACACTAGAACTTTGCAGCAAGCACATTTCACAGTGCAGACAATACAAACAGGCTGTTTCTTAGGTTCCCTCCCATTCCACATTTCTCTATCCTTGTCCCTTCCTTGGGCTAACATAAGCTACCCATGTAGCCACTGCAGCAATTTTTTTACCACAAAACCTGATGCTTAGGGAAGTATGTAATGCTGTAGAAACTGACCATATTTTAGGAAAGTGGCCAAATCTGTAGGCAGAAATGTCAATGAGGCATTAGCTAATTACAGCAAATCAGTGGATAGAGGTGACTGCTTGAACTACCTGAAAACTAATATTGGAGATGGGTACACCAGACCCAACTGTCAGCACTTCAAGGAGGAGGTGGTAACCTACAGTGCATGGAGAAGGAAAGAGACCTCCAAAGACTGCCTCAAGTCATAGACTGAGCTAAGCCCTCTCTTAGGTACCTGCCTTCCCCTGCTCAGAGTGAAAGCCGAATTTTCGCTAACACAATCTTGCATCCAGACCAGACCTGGAAGCAGAGCTCAGGAAATGGACTGTCTGCTCAGGTAACACAAAACTGAGCAGATGAAATAACTGTGATTGTTTTTCCTTTTGATTATCTTGTGCTGTGATGGTGGAAATAGCTCACTTGGGAACTTGCTTATGCAAAGCAACAGCAGGGCAGACCTGGGGAGGGCAGCAGGGATCAACCAAGCACCGAGGTCATCAGGCAGATTTGTCATGGTGGCGCAGGTCTAGGGCTGAGCTGGGAGACCAGCCTATGGCTGAGGGTCAGTGCCAGGTACACAGGATCAGACACTGCCCTAGGATGTCTGAGCAGGGCTGTGGGGAGCTGGGGACCGGCACTGCTGCTGCACCACCAGAGCAGGGACTGACAGCCGCAGGGGGATGCAGTGGGGTCCTGGGCCATGGGGCGTGTTGCCAGGGAGGTTAGACAGGGCCAGTAGTGCCTATTATTGCCCTCAGTCCCTGGCAGTAGCTTAGCTGTAAATATTCAAGGACTCCGGGTTTATCAGATGTCACTAAATGGGATGAGCTCATGCTTATTCATAACGCCTCTTGCCCTCCTTTCCTAAAAATTTGAAAGTCTGTTGCTGTAAGCAGGTCCTTGAAAACAGCTGTGAGAGTGGCTTGCTATGAAGAATGCAACCTACAGTGCTGTAGGCTACTTCAGCTGCCTAAATCTTTACCACTCCTCCAAATTACTCTCATTTGTCAATGTCCCCATCCTGCCCAGCCTGTATACTGACTTTGTTGTTGAATATTCCATGTTGCTGATTTTGTGAGAGAAAGAATGCATTAAAAAGCAATATGAAATTTAAATAGTTTTGCTTACATGTAGCCTGAATAATACTATATTAACATTCAGCAGACTTCACTAATTTATTCTTACTCCCTTGTAATAAGCATGCAGACACTGTGTAAACAGGGGCTGCATCAGAATGAATGATGCAGAGTTTAGCATTTCCTTCCTCGTGCACAATAGACAGATTCTCGCCCCATAAATTGTTCCATTTGTAAATTATCTGGTAGGTTAATAGATTTTGGAGCCTGAAGGGAATACTGGCATCATCTGGCCTGTATTACTTTCTGTACAATCACTGCATGTATAAGCTGGACAATTTTTTCCAGTGATTCTTGACAAAGAAGAAATTATTCCAAGCTTATTGCAGTGGGTGATTTTTGAGGGGATCACCACGAATTAAATAGAGTCTTTAGCCCCTAAAATTACTTTTAAAGGGAGATTTTCTGAGTATATAAGTCACTAGTAGTTAAAGGCAGATTACATTTATAACAAATGATAGATGTTATCAAAGTGATTTCAGGCTTTTCTCCACAAAGGCACTTAAGAGGGAATAGCTTTAAACTTGTGAATTGTCTGATAGGTTTCCATGGGGCCACCCCTGGGTTTCCAACAGAGCCTGTGTGTAAGAAAGAGCTTTGCTAGCTTAACCATCACAAAAGCCTTTATGAAACAGCATCAGATGAGCTTCAATGTGAACTATGATTCTACACCAGTAATAGCTGCACTGCAGCAAAATGGCTTCAAGGCAGGTCTGGAAACATTACAGCGTCTGTATGAAACAGCAAGCTGATTTCAATCTGAGTATGGTGATTATCTGCTTAAAAAACAGCTTTGGTACATAACACTCCTACTTGAAAATCTTCAATTTTGCTATCCTCAGTCACAAAACAATGCTCATTTCTTAGGCATAGGACAATAAATAGCTGGTGTCAGTGGTGCATACTGGGCAAAAAAGGACTTTTAAGTGGTGACTATGGCAGCCATAGATGTTCCCTTAGCTGAAGCTACCTTCACTTACCTTCCCTTGAAGATGACAGAATTGTCACAACAACTGTGTCATGTCATAAACTCAACCCCAGAAGAGCATTAATTGGAATCCACAGGGAGCACCTGATACTTTTAGGAAAACACAAAATTATGTCAGAGCACATCAAAGGAAAGTAAGATACACAAAAATAAAATGTCAAAATAACATCAATATAGATACATAAGATGAAATATGAAATGCAACAAATGTTATTGCCAGCTTTTGGAAATATATTCAGAGTGCCCAGGTGACTGCAAAATTAATTGGGACACTGGGAAAAGAGCAAATTAGCTCATTGGCAAGTTAGGAATGAGCTAGGAACCTAACTAAAATTAGCAAAACTGAATAATGCAGCTTCAAGGTGAATCAGTAAACTATAAAGCCTATGCAACACTAAGCTGATTTCAGGATATCTTCAGGTAGACAATTATTTAGTCTACACTTCAGAAAGTATCCTTTGTTTTCTTGATTTATTCCACAGGATTGTTCCCAGTCCTGATGCTAAAGACTCATTTATCACAAGGTCTGAATCTATTAATTAAACCTCTGAAGACCACCAGTAAGATTCTGATTAATCTTCTCAGTGCAAAGTTAAGCCTGAAAGAACTGTAGCACTTTAGCAGTACCAACGACAATGCTCCTACTAATAAAATAATACTATTTTAATTTCCTGCTCTCCTAAGGTAGCAGAGAATGGGATATTTTCACTAAAATCACAGATGAGAGTTCTCAGTTAAGGATTTGTCAGTTAAGATATTTCATTAAACCTCTATTTCATTAAACCTCTATTTCATTAAACCTCTGGTTTTACAGTTGTAACTTGAAAATAAATTATATTCCAAACCTCTAGGTGGGTTTGTTATAGGTTGTGCAAATGATAAAGTGATGCCTACACACAGCATAATGAGGATCAAAAGGTATGGAATTCTCGAGGTGAAACACCTACATACCACCTACGTAGTACATCACAAGCAACCCATTAGCAGTAGCAGTTTAAGGGTGTGCTCCTGGAGGGCACCTTTTGGTTTAGTCATTCAAAGGAGTAGTTCAAAGGAATCCAGTCTGTGTGCTCCAAAACCAGGTTTTGATGTAAGCCAAAGCACACTAAAGGGACAGCTGCTCCTAAAGCACACTCTTACTCTGAACTGAGATATCACCGGTATGTTGCCTGCAGCCATCAGTTTCCACAGCTGGGTTCAGAAATAGAGTAGCAAGTTAATGATTTTGGCAGGACTTGAAGCCAGGTTTACTAGGGCTCTTTGAGATCTCTAATATAAGTTCAATACCCTATTGATCAGGCCTTCAGATGTTCTACTATAGCAAGCTGCTTTTGTGCTCCCAGTGCCAAGGTAGTCACAGAGGACTTCAGCACCATATAATGAACTGGAAAGAGAAGCCAATCCCCCTCAGGCTTTGTATAGAGACTGAAAGTTTCATAAATAATCCAGAGTGATAAATTTCCAAAAACTTGGATGTTGACTAGAGTTTGTGATTAGAGCACATGGACATACCCAAAAAATTACTGAGAAGACCATGCCCAAGGGCTCGCTTGCTCACAGTAAAAATCTTTCTTAGCCTTCAGCAGAATTTGGAGGAGTGAAGTCTCCAGCTGAAAGATAGAAACACAGTGAGGGCTGAAGTTGAGAACAACCATGAGTGATCTTTGGTATTTGAATTCCGAAAGAGATCAGTGATACAGAATAGTAACTTCTCTAGCAGTAGTAGAAGGCTTTGCTCTCCCCTGCCCATATCTCTTTCCTGTTCTCCTGCTCTGAGTTTCAATGTTGACTCTGATGCATGCTAACTGCCTGAGCAATTCTGTTGTACATACATGGTCTAGATGTAAAAAAGGCTATAAGGTTTTTTTAGATTTTATCATTTGGTTTCTTCCAGGGAAGTTTTTGCCTGGCATTGGAAAGACTTACCCATGGCCAAACTGATGACGCATAGTGTTATATAGTTACATGTGCTCAGTGCTCAGCGCAGACTCATGCCTCACCAGTCATGTATCAACCAGTCCACTCGTAATTTACCACCACAAATCCTCCATTCCTCTCCGTTAGCTCAGGTTCTGCTCCCACAGTCCTCTTGCTCTGACCTATGGAAAGGGAGCTGAAGAGTAGGGGTGGCCCTGGATCCTGTGGTGCTTCATTGCTCCCTCATTTATGTTCCCTCTTTGAGGCTGGGCATACCCCATTTCCCATCACAGCTACTGCCTTCCACAGCCTGTCCTGGAATGGCTAATGTCCACTTGTCTGCCTTGCCCCTAATTTTCTATACCAGGACAGACACCCAATATATGGTCCCCACACAGCTCATTAATGGGGGATCAAACCAGAGAATTTGTACAGCAAGTTTCTAGCTGCAACTGCCCGAGACCCTGTGGTTTTGGGACATGGTTTTGGATGCACACATCACTCTCCTACCCTGGCAGTTGATAACCTTGAATGTAACTTAGCAACACAGTCAAAAATAAGAAGCCTCAATCACACAGACCAGGAACTGTTGGGTGACAAGTCACTGTTCATCAGATATCCTGCAATGACTGCCTGTACTGATACTGTTAATAAATACCTGCAAAGAAGGACTTGTGACTGTGATTCGCTACGCCACAGACTGAGTATCTATGCAGTTACTGCACATCAGCTGATAGGAGGTAATTTCTTTTCAGCTCTCATCCTGCCTGGCCCTGTAGTATTTTGCTAGTTGATTTGACAGTCCCTGTGTAGACACCGCCTGTGGATGGCTGGAAGCTTGTTTCTGTAATTTCCCACTTCCCTCCTGTCTGAAGGACAATCTTGCAGTGTGTATGCGCATGTGGGTCTGGCAAATGCTGGTTGTCAGATAGCCTAAGAAAGCTCCTCTGGAGTGGGAAGGAAACTGGCTGTGGTTTAGCGGTTGGGCAGGGGTGGGAGACATGGGGATAGAGAGAGAAAACTTGCGCCGATGCTTCTCAGTGCAGTGAAGACAATGAGGGCTCACTGGAGATGATGATGCGTGACTGCAGTTATGAGAGCACTGACAAAAGAAAAAGTTGTCATGTCAAACAGGATCCTCAGCTCACTCCCAATAAAAGCATAAAGACACTGGGGAGGGAGAGGGAAGCAAATTCTTCTTCTTTCTCTTTGAAGGCTGGTGCAGCAAAATAGGAAATTTAGAAGCACACTGAAAAGAAATTTCAGTGAAGTATCTTCTCTGACAACAAACTGTGAATTCACTTGAAGACTAAAGTTCAAAATTACTGCTGCCCCTCTTTCCACACCAGAGATATTCTACCATTACTCAGTGTTTCAAATCAGCATGTTTCAAAGCTTACAGTATTACCCAGTTACATTTCCTGTATATTCAGAACCTGCCCACCTTGTATATCTAGTTAATGCTTTCAGTAATAAAGAAATAAATTGTTCCAGTGAGAAAATAACTATTGCAGATATTTGCTTGCATTACAAAAGTGTTCGGATCAGAGAACTCCCCCAAGATGTGTGTGTGTGGAGAATAGCCTGAAATAAAACTAGAGACATAAACAGAAACCTGGATTACATCTTTATTTATCATGGTAACCAGCACAAGAGTTCAACAAATCTGCCCTGAACAACATCCAGCTCAAGATCCAGCATTTTGCATTCATTATTTATCTGTTTGGATGAAAGTGTTGGATTTCTTCCCTGTAATATTTTAAGTGACTGGGACGTGCCTCTCACAAATTAAACTCTCCTGCTCTCTTAAAATTGCTGGACCAGTGTTGGCTGGCAGGTCACACAGATTCCACCAGAAACCGGCGCTGTCTTGCTCAGGTTGACTGCATACAACAACAGAGATCAAACCAAGCAAAGTCCCAATGGGATAACAGATGAGAAAAGGCACACAATCCAGAGTCCACTGAATTATTTATAAGATGTGATCACTTCAAATAAGCTGTTCCTGTTGCAGGAACATGGATCTTCTGGATTTCTGAGATTTAGGCTGGGGTTTTCTTCGTCTCCTGGGTGTCTCACAATATAAGTTGGAATTTTCTGTTTGTTTGCCTTCCTTCTCCTAATACCAACAAAATGTCTGGAATTGGCACTGACACTCTGGATGCCTGAAGAAGCAATTTTTCAAATTGAGCCATATGCAATTTAATTTCTCCTGGGGTCTTAATAATCACAATATCCTTCAAACATAAGGTACAAAGCTTCTTTTCAAAAGAAAGCTTCAGATTTTATGTGTGCCTTATTCCCCTGCTAAAGAGCTCACTCTCAAAGCAACAAAGGCAGAAGCAACTACTTAGTTATCTGAATTTGTATATCATCATTGTTTATTATTTATATCCCAGTAGCATTGTACTATGCACAGTACAATATAGATGATGACAGTCCTCTCTGCATGATCCAGCCTACAGTCATAACTGTAGCTAATAACAAAAAGGAAAGGGAGGAGAGTCTCTTTGCCTCAATTCATCACCTTTAAAATACTGGCATTTGGGCTCAGGATTCCTGATCCATATCCATGGAAAATAGTGATAGTAATACACTTAGCAGAGATTTTTAGAGACTTCACCAGAGATGTAATTTCAGCACTTCCAGCTTCATTGCCTTATGTGGAAGCCCCAGCAAGTAAGTTACAAACATGGGCTGTGTATTCCTGTGAATCCTAATGGCTCAAAGACAGAGGGTAAGTCAGACAACACCAAGTTATTACTAAATAAAACAAACAAAATCCCGCCTTATGTCATGCAGGTTATTCTCATGAGTTTTAGATGTGGAGTCACAGTTACAGGGGCTGCAGACTTTGCCCCTGCATTTGTTACAGCTGCCTCTGAGCCGGGCAGCAGTCTCATCACTGACAGCCTTCTTTAGGTTATTATGCAATGCATCAAGAACTGCGTCATTAAAATCTGTATGAATAAAGGGATTAATTGGCAAAAATATCACCTTTTACTGTTAGAGAATGTTTAAGCAAATTACCAGTGCAACCTGATATGATGGGGAATAAGCACTCAGTGAACATTGAACTGGTTGGTTTCTGGTATATAAGCTGTTGCATTGAGCTCCCATCAGCAGGAGGATCAGATACATCAAGCATAATTAAAACATGTTATTTGCAAATACAATGAACAGTTCCTTAATGATGGGAATTGTTTTCTTCTTACCTCTCAGGAATTTCCACTTGGTTGACTGAGCAACAGAAGGTTTCTTCATTTTAAGACTTGGATATAGAGAAAGGATGCTAATGTATTTTTTTTCATAATCCTTTTTTTCTCCCCACTTTTCCTTTTTTACCTTTGTTGCATAACACTGTGTCTCATGCACTGCCATTTAGTAAGGAGGAGATAGGTGTACTTTGCTCCAGAACACACCACTACTAGGAAAAGACACATAAACACGAACTGTAGGGAAAAAAGGACTGAAAAAAAAGAACTCCAACTTAGAGTCAAACTGTATGAATCTCCATGTGAAATATCTATGCAATTAATTAAACATTAAAAGAGGGGACTCAAAGCTGCAAGCTGGGTCATCCAGTAACAAAAAATGCAAGAGGACAATAGGGAGTCCTCTTAGTGATCACCTAAACCAGAAGTTAGCTTCACTGTTTCCTTGCTACTTAATACACCTCAAGAATTCAGGTTAAAATCTGCCTGACAGCTTAATTCTCCCTTCTGTCTTTCTATGGACTTTCTGTGATTCTGCCTTTCATATGTGACATAAAGCCTCCCTCAGCAAGACACTAAATTCCTCAAAACTGAGCTCTACTATTTAGTCCAGCTCAGCATACACAGCATACAGCTACATGGGCCCAGCTAATGGGCAGATTTATACAAACCTGCTGTACTGTCATCTCATCCCTCCTCACATACACCACCTCTTTGCTGGCCCATCTGTTTGAGGGTTTTTTACCCCATCCATCTGTTATGACTTCCACTGTCTTCACTGATAACCTCTGTGCTACGTCCTTGTACCGTAACCAGCGCAAAATGACACCTGCCAGCACTGAGGTATTAAGTTAGCAGTAGGGTGATGATAACAGGACCCTGGTCTAGTACTGTTTCCACCTGAATCAGCTGAACTTGCTTACCTAACGGAAACAAAGGCTGCTACTCCAGCCTTTTAATGTATTCAGGGTTTTTATTCATGGCATAATTAACCATTTCTACATTACATTACAGATTTTATTTGCACAGCAGTACATCTTTCCTGTATTAATCAGCAAAACACTGACCTCTTGGTAGGTAAAAACAGACGCGCTTGCTTTTGCTCTGTGGCAGTGGCAGCTCCTTGCAACGCTGTAATAAGCATGTTGTGACAATCAGTAAAGACATCAGCCAGAAGACAATCTGAAAAAAACTACAGTAATGTTGAAGTCAAGTATATATTTAACCCTGTAATCTCTCCACAGAAAACATAGCATTGAACCCACATCCAGCCTCTCTCTGCAGGCAGGACTGCATGCAGCTGCACACAGCTGGACTGGGACACTACCCACTTTGGGTGGACAGAATATGGCTGGAAGGGAACTGTGTGAAGGCTGGAGGGTTTGGCTCCTTCTCTAGCAAGCAGAAGAGTGTCCCTTGTATGCTACACACAATGGTACGTCTATACATATATATATGTCCATGCAGGTAATTACCTCAGCATAACACAACTGGAGAACCAGCTGCCTTTTCTCCATCTTTCCCAGTCAAGTATGCATCATACAGCCAAGGTGCCACATAAGCAAACGAAGCGTTTGTTACCCTGTCCTTTCATGTAAAGGAGCTTAAGCTAGTAGTATTTTTTTTCTTTTATACTTCCATGTTACATTTGCAGGAAGGAATTTCTCTTTCCCTGTGTCTGGAAGTCTTTGATTTATGGAGGAAATAACCATTTCTCGCAACTTTGACCTCAATCTAAAGCAATCTGACTGGACAGCAGTTGAAAAATGCTAGTGAGGAAAACAGCAGCTTTCTAGAACCTTTCAAGCTTTTCACTCAGCATTGGGCAAGTAAATCCCAATTACTAACTTACTGGCTCAAGAATATGTCCTACAAAACGGGTGTAATCAGGAAAATAACCATGACTGCTACTTTTAATCTCTCCATCATGTACATGCTCAACCAAGGCACTGAAACCCAGCAATGCTAATAAAAAAAAAGTACTCATTGGTTTGATGAGTTTGATTTCTAGGGCAGGACTTCACAGGGGACCTGCTCAAAACAGAGTAAGTAAAGAAAAGGGATGAAACAAAGTGTTCCTGGACTCCCAGGACTGGGTGAATTTTCCCTTACAGCAGTGTTGTGATACAAGTAACATTTTTCATACAGACATATTGGCACTTTTTGAAGTTCAGTTTATATCTCAACAGCTCCAGGTCAGTGCTGCAGAAAAAGAGAAGCTAGGTGGGCCAGGGCCCTCTCCAAAGTCCTGGTTGTCTTAAACAGGCTTTTTCAGTTTGTTACAAAGAAATGGAATTCTCCATTCCAGAAATGTTGCATTACAGACCATTTCTTTTTAGTTAGTGAGGACATGGAGCCTGTTCATACTTTTCTTTCCCATGCACTTCATCCTGTTTGTAGCGCAGATTTCTGCTACTTTTCTTATGAACCATGGCTCTAACTTAAGGTTTTCAGAGCTCCTTTCATCCTCATTGTAAATACAAAAGAGCCAGTTGCTCTGTGAGAAAATGTGCATGAAATAAAAAGCATCTTCCCTGAGTCATACAGCTTGTTCCATGGAAAAAGTAACTAAATGCTTCTGGCATTGCTAATAGGTGACTAATAAAATGAGAGTACACAAAAAGAGATGTAACCTGCTGCACAGACTACTGGCACAGACACAAGTATTACTCTGTGCAGGTATCCAAAATGTAACACTAGGGTAAAATCCATATTTCCCTGCAGCTTTGCTAAAGTTACAACAGGAACGCTTTTGTCTCCTCTGCTTTCTTTAATTAGTGTCACATCCATTACCGAGCTGCAGCAATACTGACATTCCAGGAAACAATGTCTGGCTCTTGCTAATCAGAAAGAGAGCTGTAAATCAGAGAGCAAAAAGAGATTGGTTTTAATTTGAGTTTATGGGAGTCTGATATTGAAATACTGACATTAAATATCTGCTCCATGGGGAGCTACTGCTGCACATTAATCCCCAACTTACCAGTCATAGAGGTTCAATAAGATAAAAAGAGCAAGGAGTGACATAATGCTGAGCAATGTAGTACTTGGAATGCCATACCCAGTGCACTCACCAACATTCACCCAAACACACAGCCTATACTATTCCCATTTAGAAAGAGTTAGCTTCAGACAGCCTTGCTTTATCACAGATCCAATCCCACATGCACAAGAAGAAAGTTACATGGGACAGCAATACAGCCCATTAGATAGAGTTAGGAGGTTAACATCAGTTTTGCCACTTGGTATACAATATTCCTTGGCTATGATGATTCATACTGAGACACTTATTTGAGTCATCTTCCATGCAGTCTCTTAACAAAAAAAAAAAAAATAAAAGACAGAAGCTTAAGAAAGTTTTCTGGAGTACCTTTCCCCAGCCTAATACACTTTGTGATTATGTATCTTCCTATCTTTGTTGCAAGGTGATATGAGGTCATCATGATCCATTCAAGCTGGTTGTGTTTTACAACATTGCCCTGCTGGAAATGGCACTCCAGAAAGCAGGTTCCCTTTGTAGTCCACACCCAAGAACAAAACATCCATACCATATTCAGCAAGTCTCAAGTCCCTCTTGGCTGTGGCACATTGTACTGGGGCTCTTTGCAGGGATGGTTGTAAAATGGATAACTGAATATTTTTTTTAGGTGCAATAACACAGTTTAAGGGCCTGTCCTTTCTTTAGTAGTCTCAGTAAAATACATAACATTACATTTTGTTTTTTTAAATAAGCCTGTGTATATGGGATACTTCCCATAATCTATAAGTAAAAATCTTTGTAAAATCAGATTGCAAAAAACTTATCTTTGGTAAATGCAAAAGTACAAGGCAGTCTCAATTGGACAGACATATAAACACTCTTTTTTTCCATAAGACAAATATTTATACTCATATAACTTCTATTATGATTTATTAATATCTCATAATTATAGAATCATAGAATAGTTAAGATCATCTAGTTCCAACCCCCCTGCTATGGGCAGGGACACCTCCTACTAAACCATGCCACCCAAGGCTCTGTCCAGCCCAGCCTTGAACACCACCAGGGATGGAGCATTCACAGCTTCTCTGGGCAACCCATTCCAGTGCCTCACCACCCTTATAGTAAAGAATTTCTTCCTCATATCCAATCTAAATTTCCCCTGTTTAAGTTTGAACCCCTGGTTGTTATAATTAACAAATTTGTGGTACCTTCCTGAGGCATGGTAATGCTGCTGTGTCCACTTCAGAGTGGAGGAGCTGAAACACTGAAAGCTAAGGTTCACCTCACTGGACTTTAAATCACTTTGTCTAAAAGAATATCCTGGGCTCCAGTCACCATGAAGAGAAAGTGAAGCAAGCACATCCAAAAACCGACTGGTTAATCTTGCTAATTCTATAACACAGCTGTTAGAGATGCAGACCAAAGTGCCTTCTTTGAAAGTGCTTTATAGATGCAATGACATGTGAGAAGCCTATTGCATATAAAAATGGTAAAACTAGTGACAAGGTTGAATACTAGAAACAGCTTTTCAAACATGCATGCAGCAAGTCATCAAACAGACATGTCATGCAGCTCTTTGTTAGTTTTTGAATCTACCAGAATAGAAAATTAAAAAGTAAGGTCAAAAAGCCTAGATTTTTGGACAAAAATGTACCAATCAACTAATAATGTGGATTTAAGGAATCGTTTGGTTTGCTTGTGAAACAAAATTTGTCTTATTTTCCTTTACTTTGCTTCTATTTCCTTAAAACATACCCCTGTCACAAATGTTTCCTGGAGCTCCTACATGAAATATGGCAGCTTTTAAGTAACACAAAGGCAGGAGAAAGTGAGCTCGCATCCAAACAGAAAGGAGAGAATGAAGCTACAAGAGCACAGTTGGGTTTTAAGTGTATTAGAGTCATCCGAGAAAATTCCAATCAGTTTGGCTGGTTATACTGCAGTTTTTCCATAACATCTTTTTCCAGAAGAAATGAAGTGCGATACCATGAACTGCATTCAAAATCAACTGTTGTTGCTGATTTCAGTAGAGTCATTTGGAGGGCAAATCTAGTGCAGTATTGCTAACTGAAAACAGGTGTTTAGAACAGGCAGAAATGGGGTGGCCAAACCATAGGTCTATTCAAAGTAGTATTAAATGTATTACGCATTTTCGAAAGCAAGTTGCAGCTGAAGTGGTTTGGGTTTAACACAGTGAGCAAGTTTCTGTAATTTGCAACAGTTTGACAACATCCAAGGTAATCAATCATGAATTTCAGGAAGAGTTCTGGCTTCTGTGGGACTTGTTTTTGTATGCTGCAGTATAGCTGAGAAACCTGTGAGGAAGATTCGTTTCTTTTCCAAATCTGGCTGGTTTTCAACATTTGTAAATTCAGATTGACTCACTTCTAATTAACACACTCCTACAGAACCATAGAATCATAGAACAGTTAGGATTAGAAAGGACCTTAAGATCATCTAGTTCCACACACTACATCATGTCACCAAAGACTCCATCCAACCTGGCCTTGACCACTGCCAAGGCTGCTGGGTTTGTAACATCGTTGGGCAACCTTTTCCAGCATCTCACCGCTCTCACAGTAAAGAACTTTTCCTTACATCTAACTTAACTTTCTCCTGTTTAAGTTGAAATTTACCAACCCTTGTCCCATCTCTGCAGTCCTTGATGAAGATTTCCTCTCCAGTATCCCTTTAGACCCCCTTCAGATACTGGAAGGCTGCTCTGAAGTCTTCACACAGCCTTCCCTTCTCCAGGCTGAACAGGCTCAACTTCCTTAGCCTATCTTCATATGGGAGGTGCTCCAGCCCCTCATCATCCTCGCAGCCCTCCCCTGGACTTGTTCCAACAGCTCCATGTTCTTCTTATGTGATAATTAACTGAGGGGTTTAAAACTGTTCTACACAACTTAGTCACTTACTTGTGTTTCATGAGTGTTGCAGGGAAAACCTGCTCTGTTCAGATGGTTTAAACCAAATTGGGATCAAAACACTTGGAGCTTTCAAGATCGTGGCATTAGGCAGCAGTTAGCAAAGTGTTGCATTCAAGTAGCAATACAAGCGGTAAAGCCCCAAATAGACACATGAATGCTAATAAACACAAGCAAATAACTAAACAGCCTGTACAAGAAACATTACCCTGTGTAACAAACTGTCCTGGGTTTAGCAGTAGCAGGTAATTTTTTCCTTCTCAGCAGCTGGTGCAGTTTTGACTTTCAGCCTGGGAACAACACTGATAACACCAAAGTTTTCAGTTCTTGCTAACTAACGCTTACTCTCACCAAGGACCTTCAGAGCCTCCATGCTCTACCAGGGAGGAGGGAAAGACGAGAAGAAGCAGAGACAAGACACCTGACCCAAACAAGCCAAAGAGGTATTCCATACCACAGCATGTCATGCCCACTATATAAACTGGGGGGAGTTACCCAGAAGGCCCAGATCACCCCTCTGGTTGGGCTGGGTGTTGGTCAGCAGGTGGTGAGCAGTTTTATTCTCTTCCTTGTTATTTCCCTTATCATTGTTATGATTGGTGGTAGCAGCAGTGGTTTGTGTTATACCTTAGTTACTGGATTGCTCCTATCTCAATCCATGGTAGTTACGTTCTTTCCATTCTCCTCCCCATCCCTCTGGGAGCAGGGGGAAGGAAGAAGCGGGGAAGTGAGCAAGTGGCTCCATGGTTCTCAGTTACTGGCTGGGCTTAAACAACAACAACAACAACAACAACAAAAAAACCAAAAAAAAAACAAAAAAACAAAAACAAACCAGAAGAGATTCCTTAAATTCTTCTTCCAAAGAAGAAGACCTCATCATAAGCAGTGTAGAAGCAAATGTCACTTGGTGCATTAATAAGGAATGGTGAGGAAATGCTGTATGCTCTCTACGTTTCTGCAAAGTTCATTCAGAGGGAACCCAACACCCCTTTCTTTCACCCTTGGGATTGCCACAGTCAAATGGCTCTGTGGCATAAAAGCTTTTATTGATACAGTCTGAACATAAGATTTATTCACAGAGATAGTCTGCAGCAGTGCCCAGTTTGTGGCCACCATGGGCAGAGACATCTCCTTGGGCCTCCTGAGCACAGGCACTGCCTCAGGGCCAGCAGCCAAAAGGCCTTTCTCAAGGGATGCTGGGCGAAGGGGCAGAAGCAGCAGGGCTGCAGTGGTCAGGGCTGTGAGTGCCCCGTCACCCCCATGTCATAGTGCTAGAACCCGACAATGCAGCATCACAATGCTCTGGGGCAGTATAAGTCCAGTACCCTCCCCTGTCCCAATGCCAGAGAGCCCAGCACTGCCACCAGGACAGAGCTGGCAGCCTGAGGGCATCCGAGAGGAAGCTCCCAAGACATCAGGGGAACTACTGGGAGAGGCAGAGTGTTGATGGGAGGAACACTTGAAGTTGCACGAAGCTGCCGGAGGTTCCGTGTGGCAGTTCCAGATCCTTGAGGGGCCACGCTCAAAGCTTATTGGATGGATGGATGGATGGATGGATGGATGGATGGATGGATGGAAATCCTGCTTCGGTCATTGGGGAGCTCTCCTTCCTCATCTCATGGGGAGAGAGTGGCAGCAGCCAGAAGGATGCACAGATGGCTCAGTACCCTCCACCAGTGCACTGGAGCACCCACTGCCAAGCACAGGAAGATTCTTCCTCTGAGGATTCATCAAACCAGTGGCACTTTGGTGTTGTTGGAAGCCCCTGAGATGGTTCCAGGTAGAGGCCGAAAAGGCAGTGCCAATGTCCCCTTGTCCCCTTAGTGACCTAACCAGCGTGTGGACCAGGAGCAGGTCTTGCTCACATGCTCAGGGAGTAGCCGATCACCAGCTCTGGGGTCAGGAAGGAATTTTCCCCCAGGGCAGATTGGCACTTGTCCCTGGCATTTTTTTGCCTTCCTCTGAGCACTGAGCATGACCACTTGTCAGGACTCCTTGGGCCATTCTGCCTGTGTTATTGCCTGGTGTTCGTGCACCACAAAGGTGGCCCCTCGTGTCCTGTAGCTGGGGGGGGAAGGCTGTTTTATCCCCAGGCTGGACTAGTGTCCTCGGGTTTTTTTGCCTTCCTCTGCAGCCGAGCACAGCTGCTTCATGGAGCTCCTTTGGGTCATTGTGACACAAAGGCAGCTGCTCATGCTCCACGCAGGTGGCCCTCGTGCCCCACATCTGGGGGGAGGCAGCCATCTGGACTCCCAGGCTGGCCCCAGCATGGCCCTGGGTCTTGCTGCTGTCCTCTGTAGCACTGAGCACCATCCCTAGTCAGGTCTTGCCTGGCCCATTCTGGCTGGGTTCTTCTTGCACTGCTCTTGCACCACTACAGCACTGCTTCTGTCTTGCATTTGTCAGGTGGCAGTGGAGGCTTTTTCCCAGCTAAACCAAACAGTCTAAAGTAAACCAGGCTAAAATTAACTAAACTAAGCTAAACCAAGACAATTCAAATAATTTTATTTCTAATTAAAATATTCTTTCCACCTGTAACCATTCTGATTTGTGTTTTGAAAGTGCTTCTGGTGCTGAAATTCCCTTAGCATTTCAAGCAGATAGTTGTCTCCTGATTGTACAACACATTGTGAGTGCAGGGTACGAAAGAGAATGGAATAGAATGGAATGGAATAGAAGAGAATGGAATGGAACAGAATATCTGTGCTGTGTTATACATATAGAATTATACAATAGTTAGGGCTGGGCAGGACCTTAAGGTCACCCAGTTCCAACACCACTGCCATGAGCAGCAACACCTCACATTCAACCATGTCACTCAAGGCTCTGTCCAACCTGGCCTTGAACACTGCCAGGGATGGAGTATGCGCGACATCTTTGGGCAACCCATTCCAGTGCCTCACCACTCTCACAGTAAAGAATTTCTTCCTTATATCTAACCTGTACTTCCCCTGTTTAAGTTTAAACCCATTCCCCCTTGTCCTGTGCCGCAGTCCTTGATGAAGACTTCCTCTCCAGTATCCCTGTAGGCCTTCTTCAGACACTGGAAGGCTGCTCTGAGGTCTCCACTCAGCCTTCTCTTCTCCAGGCTGAACAGACCCAACTTTCTCAGCCTATCTTCATACAGGAGGTGCTCCAGTCCCCTGCTCATCCTTGTGGCTCTCTGGACTTGCTCCAACAGTTCCATATCCTTTTATGTTGAGGACAAAAGAACTGCGCACAGTGCTCCAAGTGAGGTCTCACATGTTGTGGGCATAATTTTCAAAAAGATTAACCACACAATGATTTGTACTTCAGAGAAGTAAGAGGAGGAGCAACAAAGGACTTCATCTATTTAGACACAGTACGAGGCTGAGAGGGAAGAATCAGACAGAAGTAATCCTTTTTTAAACAGTGCTCTGACTAATTAATGGAAGAAATAACCAAGAGAATTATGGTTCTTCAATCAAACTTAAAAATATATACTTCAGTGAAACACTTGTTTCTGTGTAAACGCAATGGCGAGGCTTTAAATCTTACAGCCTCTGACAAAACGACAATCTGGGCAATTGTTCCTGCTGGTCATAAATAATTTGAATACCTACTGAGTTCTACTAGTTACAGTATTAAAGGTGAAGGTTGGAAGTATTGATAATCTTGTAATTCACGCTGATAAATGAGGTGTGCAAATTATCATCAACCTTAAAAATCAATACTGAAGTAGCCAGGTAGGCTTGCAAATTGTATGTTTACAAATACACATAACTTACACGGTTTCTATTTCATAGCAAATCCAGACAACTGGGAACTACAGTGAGGGGCATTTGTATTTCTGTACTAGGCATTTGTTGTCATTTTTTGTAAAATGTAGTTCTTGGCTTTTAGGTAACTGGATAATATGAAATGCAGAATTCAATCGTGGACACAGTATCACCATATATGCCATTTACTGCCTACCTTTTTCTTATGATGCCATACTGCTGCCTGAGCATGTTTAATGCACTGATCTCACTTTGTTTTTGTGTATTAGTGTTTTTCACTCTGCGTATCTTAGTCTTGCATGACAGTTGCTTATGTTTTACTTGCTTATCTTCCTATTTTTCACCACTGTCCCATTGTTTTCTCTGTTCTCTCTTAACCATTTCCCCAATTTATACTACTCCTTAATATATTGTGCTTGTTGTGCCTGAACCTGATACTCGTGCTACCATTTCGCACAGTAAAGTTAGGTTGCTTTCCTTTCTTCTTCTCTTTTTAAGCCAACTTACATAGAGAAATTCTTACACTGTTTCCTAATCTTTATGCATTGAATCACTTTGGATTGGACAGTATATATATCTACTAATTCAAAGAGGAACTGAAATGCTTTAAAATAAATGTATTCCAAACATTGCTTAACTCAGGCAACCATAGTTTACATAGTGCACAGACAGTGAAATGTCAAAGCACTAAAAAGCAGACGAAAGAAGCCATTCTGCAGAACTGATACACAACTACATCACAGCAGCTACAGAGCAAAAAATAGCAGAGTGTTCCTATGGTTTAGAGGAGTAGTTCCAGGCAGCTTCTCAATACACTGGCCCTGCAATCCCTTGTGCTTGTTTTTACCAGATGGGAAGCCATACAAGGATATTTAGGTCAAATAAATAATATATATCTCATAAATAGTACAAGTCAGTGGGTGTGTCCTTGGAGGTTTCTCTTTAATGGACAACATTTGCATCCTGAACATAGATGCAAATGTGTTTTAGCCATTTATATCAAGATGTGCTGGTTTTGGTTGGTGTAAAATTGATTTTCTTCATAGTAGCTGGGATGGGGCTGTGTTTTGGACTTGTGCTGGAATTAGTGCTGATAATTCAGGGATATTTCAGTTGTTTCTGAGTAGTGCACACAGAGCCAAGGCCTTTTCTGCTCCTTACACCACCCCTCCAGTGAATGGGCTGGGGTTACACAAGGAGCTGGGACGGGACAAAGCCAGGACAGCTGATCCCATCTGACCAAAGGGATATTCCAATGCTTTATGACATTATGCTCAGAACGTAAGCTAGAGGGAAAGTTGGCTAGAGGATGCACCACTTGGAGACTGGGTGGGCATCAGTCGGTTGGTGGTGAGTAGCCGCTTTTCATCTGTATCACCTGTCTTTCTTGGGTTTTATTTCCCTCTCCCTTCTTTGCTATTTTCCTTTTGATTATAATACTTACTGTTGTTGTTATTATTAGCAGTATTAGTATTGTTTCAATTATTAAACTGTTCTTATCTCAACCCACAAGTTTTATCACTTTTATCCTTCCAATTCTTTTCCTCTCATCCTGCTGCGGGGAGCGACCAAGTGGCTGTGTTGTGCTTAGTTGTCGCTGGGGTTAAACCATGACACAAGAGTATTAATGATTTGTATCAAGTTCCTGTTATTTTATCTACATATCCAGAAGGATGCATTTAGCAAAACAAATAAACAAAACCACTGGAAAAATAAAAATCAAGGGAACACATTCCAGAAATAAATGAAAATATCCTGGGTCAGTTACTGGTTGTTAGCTCACCTCTCATAAGCAGGACTCTTGTCTGGTTACTTAGTGGTGCAGAATATTCTTCTTTCACTAGCCACAGATCCAAATTTATAGTGAAACAAGGACTAAACTTAAGACCATTTTCATCACTTAAAGAAGAGCTCACAAAAAGCATGGCAAGTCCAGAATCAAAATGTAGATGGCGAGGTGGAACCATCCTGAGTGCAACAACTGCACATTCCCGCTCCTGTTGTATATTTATTTATGGCTTCTTTACATCATATTCATTTATTTACGTTAGTATTCATTGTCAGCTACCCACTATCAGGGATGACCACGTGCTGTCTAACTGCTGCTCACAACTTGTCTTGCTTAGTACACAAGGGAATATTGCAAAAAACAGGCTGGTCCTAAGCTGACAATAAATATCCACAGAATTGCTCAAAAACATCTAGGAGGAAGAATGCCTACAGTTCATGGCTTTGAGCATTTCTGCTACAGGAATGTTACAGTTGAAAGCACATAAGCAAAGGTACATCTACTTTTTCTCATACAATAGACTCCGTATGAGAATTCAGAAACTTCTCATGTTGCAGTAGGTCAGCATTGTACTTCATCTGACCACTTAGCTCTCTTTTGTCCTGTTTCTGGTGCTATAAACCATCGCTGTGCCAATAGGTTTTGAAATAGAAAGATGGAAAGAAGAAATGTATCAGTCATTGCATTCACAAATGAGAATGGAGGATTATTACAGCTTCTCTTCAGGCCATCTTTAGTGTGGTTATTGGCACATACAGCAGCATTCCTAGGATCAGCTGAAACCAAACAGGTTAAGCAGCCTTTGTAGTGAGACTGCTAAAAGCAGAGCTAGAGGAAGTGACAAAGATGCTAAAAGCAGAGCTAGAGGAAGTGACAAAGATACAAAAAGCAAGGCTAGATTCTGCAGTGCTGTGAATGAGTTCGTTAAAGTGTGTTAAGCTATCAGTATAGGCTAATTTTACACAAAAGCACTAGAACAGCATTACTCTAGATTCAGAAGTGGTGCTTTCCCCTGGAAAAGCTCACAGGAGAACCATTTCTGATGGCTTTTGTCCCACCCCCTTCCCTCTCAACCCAGAGAAGGAGTGCTATATTTCCACCCCTGCCAGAGAGAGAAAAATCATTCTACTGGGCTTCAAATCCCCAAATGCTTTTAGTGGCTGTGATTTTCCCGGTGAGCATTTTTTAACAGAATGAGCAGATAAAATTACACTGCAAGCCATCAAACTGAAGAATAGAACCTTCATCATAATCAAGCATCATTCTCACAACAGTTTCACCTCAAGAATTCCTTGAAAATTCACTCCTCTTAAAGCAAGGGTCAGAAAATGCTGAAGGACTCTATATTCACACTGTATGTAAGAGCTCTATCTATGCTTATTGTGATGAAAACCACTATGTATTTACTGGGAAGGTATTTACTGTTCCATCAGGGTAAGCCAAGGCCACCCAGTGTTCTCAGTAACATGCGTACAGCAGCTGTACAGTTGTGCTGTATACACCAGTGCTTCATCAGCCCTGAGTTCCCTACCAGAACTGTGGGATAATTAAATATCAGTCAGACACTAAACCCAAAAATGTAGAAGTGACATTGAGTGGTTACAGATTTACAGTTTTGTAAATGAAATCATGATGAACCACCAGCTCTGCTCATCACCCTTTTCCTTCTGATCTTGAATCCTTGTTCCTAGTGCTATTTTTTATTCACATGACTGCTGTGAATAACAATTTCTCTTATAAATCTTCACAGGTTCAGATACTTATTCACACATCTCCTGCATCCATGACCAGGGTAGCAGCCTTACAGACCTGACTTTTTAAGGCCAGCTTTTAATTATCAGCTCTATGAATGCATCTTTTACCATTCTTCTTTCCTTCACAGTTTCTAAATGTCAGGCGTATAAAGCATTTGACATTTAGGGATATGCCATCATTATAACAACTCCCCCAAGTTATGGCCATGCACTAATCTTCAGACAACACATGCTAATAAGCACATAATTTTCAAGCCTTAATTTCAACCCTAATATACATAATTTTAAATTATCAATTTAAAACATTTTAAAATTTAAATGTGAACTGTTGCTAGTGAAAAAATATCAGATTATAAGAGTGATCACTGAAACAAAAATATGAGTGAACATCTAATTAGCATGTGTGCATATAAATGACATAGTAAGAGCTGACACTGGTTACAAATAATTGATTTGTGACTAGATATGTTCCCTGTGAACTTCAGAAATCTGTGGCTCAAAATCACTCTCATTACAGAGACTGGCTGTCTTAGCTGGAAATACTCATTTGGATGAATAAGCCATGAAAATTAATCACTTTTATGGCCACAGAAAGAGGTTGTTCTGGGTCACTGCCCAGATAGTAAAAAGTTAGAAGCCTGTGATCTAGTTTATTATTCATCATAGCCTATAGTTAGTCCTACAGACATTAAAAATAATTTTCTGTCTCTTCCTGAAACAGAAATTGCTCTTGAGACCTCTGTGGCTCATGAAGCTTGAATGCCAAGTCCAATCATTTGATAAATACTTGTCTGTAAATTAGAAAATTTATTTCTCAATTGTTTATTAGCATTTGAGATGGGCATCCCAAAAGAAAACACACCTACAAACCTACCTCTTGAAACTTCAGTATTGCTGCAATGACATGGAAATTCAGAAGTTAATCATTATCAGTATGATTTACAGTACAATTATTCTGAAATGCTTGAGCCCAGTAGTTCTTCAGCAAACCTCAGTAAATGCTTTGGTAGCGCAGGAAGGCCAAAGTTAATGCATAAAAGAGAAGGGCAGAAATTAGCGCATAAACCAAAATCAAATCATAGAATCATAGAATAGTTTTAGGGTTGGAAAGGACCTTAAGATCATATAGTTCCAACCCCCCTGCCAGGGGCAGGGACACCTCCCACTAAACCATGACACCCAAGGCTATGTCCAACCCGGCCTTGAACACTGCCAGCAGTGGAGCATTCACGATTTCCCTGGGACACCCATTCCAGTGCCTCACCACCCTTAAAGAATTTCTTCCTCAGATCCAATCTAAACTTCCCCTGCTTAAGTTTGAACCCATTACCCCTTGTCCTATCACTA
>JASSUY010028104.1:76507-105077 GCA_032466535.1 Forpus xanthops | reverse complement strand
ACTGTCCATGTCACTGACAAAGATGTTGAACAGGACCGGTCCCAACACTGATCCCTGAGGGACACCACTTGTTACTGGTCTCCAGCTGGACATTGAGCCATTGAGCATGACTCTTTGTGTGCGGCCATCCAGCCAGTTCTTTATCCACCAAGTGGTCCACCTATCAAATTGATGTTTCTCCAACTTAGAGACAAGGATGTCATGTGAGATAGTTTCATATGCTTTGCACAAGTCCAGGTAGATGACATCAACTGCTCTACCCCTGTTCATCAGTTTTGTAGCCCCATCATAGAAGGCCGCCAAATACTCACACATGTTTTGTTTGACTGATGGGAGGAGAGCTGATACATAATTTCCTTCACTATTGTACGTGTCCATGATACAACCCCGAAGAGTTCACCATTTTTCTCTTAGCCTCTCTTCACTACCAAGACTGTTACAGAAGCACATTAAAGTCAGGCAAACAGAAAGAATAAAGGTTTTCTTCAGTGTCTGAAAAAACATACTGCTAAGAGCAATAAAAGCCCCCCTGCTGCCCATTGAACTGTAAAATGAACTGCCTGTAACTAGGGATTAGATGGGCATACCTGTAATGCTGAAGATTTGTACTCCAACTTCCGTTTTTTATGTCTTTGCTAGCTTGGAACTTGGCTGTACAGCTCAAGGGCTGCCCTGGAAAGATGAGAGATTTTTTCCTACTGTCTTTCAAGGTATGTACTCTTGCTAATAGTATCCCTGATTGAGGATTAGTCACCTGCCCTGATGTGTTGGAATTTACATTTATGTATCAGGTATCTCCTTGGCTCTGAAGGTGGAGTGCTTTTGTCTCAAGGAAACTGACTTGTTATACTGTACATTCTGTTGCTTAAAAATGCCATAAGGAAACTTGGACTTCAGTGAGAACTTTCTAAAATAAATGACTTCTGATCCTTGAAAACTGTATCATTAATACAGACCTATTAAATGCTCAAGCCCCAATCTCCAGACAGAATTTGTACCAACACTGTCAGTTTTGTATGAGTTTGTAGAGAGGGGACTCCCAACAGTGCTTCATGCTTTAGGTCTAATCTTGTGTAATTATACAAGTAAAATTGGAATATGATCATATAGTTATGACTGATTACTGAAAGTGTCATAGAGGAGACTCGGCAATCATCTGTCCATGACGAAATTGCTTTATATGGGCTCAATTCTCATTATCTTTCCCTGTTTTTGGTGTCAGTTGTCCCAGCTTTGTCCTTCGGACAAAGCTGTTCTACTTGCCCAGAAGACATGCCTGTTAATGGCAGCTGCAGTTGATCTGGAAATGGGGAGACAAGCAGTACCACCTTCTGAACAGGTAGGGCAGTGCTCAGGTAACTGCTGCTGTAGGTATCAGGGAGCATTTTTTGTCTTTTGAGTTTGAGGTCTTAGTGTGTTTTTACTCAGAACAGGATACTGAGAATCACAGAATGGTTTGGGTTGGAAAGGACCTTAAGATCATCCAGTTTCAACCCCACTGCCATGGGCAGGGATGCCTTCACCCTAGATCATGTTACCCAAGGCTATGTCCAACCTGGCCTTGAACACTGCCAGGGATGGAACATTTACCACTTCTCTGGGCACCCTATGCCAGCGCCTCAGCACCCTCTCAGGGAAAAACCTTTTCTTTATATCTAACATGAACTTACCCTGTTTCAGTTTAAACCCACCACTCCTTGTCCTATTGCTACAGTCCCTGATGAAGAACCCCTCTCCAGCATCTAAAGATTAAAATTTTAAGCAGGAGAGCCTAGTTCATTAGTATTAATACACCTTGTGCTATCCAAACAATTGTAAATGTTAGATTTCTGTGAGTTTGAACAGATTTCTGTCAGCCAAAGGTCATGGCAGTACCTTCTCTTAGAGGAACTTAAGCCCACCTTAAAATGGTTTGTAATGAGTCTGGTGCTGAGCATTGGTTGGTCAGGCAGATAATTACTACATCTTTACGATTATGCCATTGCTGAAAGTAGTTACCAGTCTGGTTGTGATAAGGCTCACAATTATGTTTGTTTTTATAAGCATGCATCCTTTTTTGGGGTGCTGCACTTCCTGTGGTAAGATGAAGGAAGATGTAAGAGGTTATGACAGAAGTGTGGAAGTCTGCTGTACAATGATTGTGGTAGAAACTTATTTTGTGGGGTGCAGTGCACAGCAATTTGTGTTGTGGGATTTAGGGGTTTGTCACTCTCAGTAGCACTATTTTATGCTTGGGATGTAAAAGAAATGGTCTTTCGTAGGAACCCAGATGGTTCTTTCTGGACCAGTGGAATGCTTGGTGTGAAGAGGCTTTGTCTGAGTTGTGGAAGTCTTTGAAAAAAGAAAAGTTAACTGGCGTGGATGATGTTCTATTTAGGCTGGTTCTTAATTTATTTTATAGCTGGGTATAGAGATCCTTCCTGCTGTGATGTGTACATTCCTTTCTGGTTTAAAACTATGACAAAAAGAACTTCTTCAATTTTGTGAAATAGGTGGAGCTTTTGAGTCAGTCCCTTCAGCACCTCCAGGCGTGCAAGGAGATCTGGAAGATTCTGAAGCTAACTGGTAAGCTACAGCGTGTGTCTGTTCAGCACATGTAACTCTTAAACTTAGTCACTGTATTAATGAAAAGTACAGGACATATGGAATTGCTGTCTCAGCTAAAGGGTGTTGAAGCAGATGATAAAAGGGATTCCTGCTGGCTGTTACCTTGCCTGGGGTGGTGGCGTGAATTTAGCTAATTAGAGACAAGCCAGATTTTTTTACTGAGGGGGAAGAATAGCGGTGGGGTTTTGCTTTGGACATCTGAGGCTTCCATCTGAGCCTGCTTCAGAGTTCTACTTGTTCTGCTGTGAAATCTGAGTACCTTAATGGTTTTCCTGCCTGTCAGAAGCAAAATTTATACCTTGTGGTACACCACATGCCTTTAAGAAAATGAATTGCTACATTCAGGTAATTCTGTCTCTTCTGTAGGAGATTTTGCTAAAGACCCAACAGACACATTGCTGCTGCTTTATGAATTTGAAGCAAGATCCAAACTGAATGATCCAGCACTCCACAACCTTATGGAGTCAGTTTGGGAGCAACCAGAAATAGAGGTCAAGACACTAGAAATTATTGCCTGTAAGGGCTGCATTTGTGCTTTCATTGTTCTCTAAGTAATGAACCAACTTTTGTTGCTCTTTTCTGTTCATTTGGGGTGACCAGGGTTGTCAGGTATTGTGCAGTGTCCAGAAAATGGGTCTAACCATATGTATGTTGTCCTGAAGCAAAGCTGCTTTAGGATCTAAGTAAGATCAGGAGATCTGCATTTTGAAAGACTGTGTTGCATGGATGATGAACAAAAAATATCTGCCATCCTTCCATTACTGGACCCTGAGATATTTGAGTAGGTTGTGAGTCTGGAAAAGATTATTCAGATAAACTTTTACAAGCTCCAGACTGGCAAAGGCCAGAGAATGACCCTAGCTGATTGATGGCTACATACAGGTGGTTTAAGATGTGGACTTTGGATAGATGCACAGTTTCAGCTTACTGTAGTTAATATGTAAATAGCACTTTTCTATACTGCACCATGTTTTCATCACAAAGTCCTAGTCATGCCTCCTTGAGAATCCAGAGTAGGATCAAATAGAGATAAGTAAAATTTAGAAACCATGGCAAATCTTTGGAGGTGATTCTGTAGGATTGCATGAACACCTACTTCTCTGTCTTGTCTTGAGGGAGTACACAGCTGGGCTTGAGAACACAATACTAGAATCTCACCCCAGCCTACTTTTTCCAATCAGGTCTTTATATTCAAGGACACAAACAAAACTCTTTACATTAGATACCCTCCTCTGCAGTGTTTCTGGGTTTCTGCACCAGAAGTAAACAGTAGTAGGTGTACTTATGAAATGTACTGTGCTTCTGCCTTACAGTCCTCACTGATGATATGCACAGTATGAAAGTAGTAGACTGGTCACTAGCTTGTGACCAGCCCAAGGCATTCAACACATCTCTTTGCAGTTGTTTATCACAAGCAGGCATCATGCTGTACTTTAGTTTAGTGACCAGTGATATTAAAGTCTCTCTCCAGTAATTTTCTTCTCAATTTTCCTTTGGTTTTAAGCATTAGCAATGGAAACTCCAGCTCGGTATCCTGTACTGTGTAAGAAAGCTCTCAAGAGTGCATTAAACCTTCACAGAAAGCAGGCTGTCATTGATGTTGAGAAATTCAGGTGAGTGTTACCATGCAGCTTTGCCATGAGTCTGTGACTGGAGATGCTGACAAGGAATAAGGCCTGCCATTTGGAAGAAGAGGGTTTTAGGTTACGTGCAAGGTTCCACTTCTTGCTGGCCAACAAACGTACCTCTCAGTCATGACTGTCTAATAGATGTGTTAACTGCGAGGTGCTTCCTGGGCATATTTTTTGAGGCAGTTTTATTTCCCATAAATGAATCTATTGAGAAAGGAAAATGAAAATTGTATCCAGAGGAGGTCTCTGGCTGTTTCTTCTGAGGAAAGGTGTTTATTTCAAATGGTACCCTGGTAGTAGTGAACTAGGTATTTCACAGACAATGAAGAGATGATGAACGAGAGAAATTAAGTGCTGAGAAGAAAACCATGAGTTGTAAGTTAGTGATACGATGCCATAGTCCATTAGTTTGCTGGGTAACTGGCTCCCTAACATCTGTACCTTATGGAATCTGAAAACCAACCTGGCACATGTCCTTCTCTCTTATTTATAACCCAGAAAGGACCTTTTTCTCCTTTCAAAGTTCCTTACAGTAACCCCTGGGCAAAGGCAACTGTTAATACTGCTCTTTTCCCTTCATGTTGAGAAAGAAAAAACCCTTTTCAGAAGCCACGTATTACTGATTTTCTGAGGCTGCTGACTCTTTACTTCTTGTTGGGGAAGTTAGAAAGCATACTTTTTCTTTGCTATTAGGTATAGCACCCTAGAAAATATTATCTCTTTCCTTCTGTGTTACTTTAGAGCCTAGCAATGAAACTCATGAAGTGCTTGCTGCTCTTGGCTCTCTTTTGGCATAGTTTGTGTGAGTGAGATCTGATATTAGGAAAATGTATGTTTCTGCTTGAATAGTGGGAATGTAGTCAGCACCAGGGTGGACCTATCTGTGTAACAATCACAGAGAAGTTACCGTGCTGCTGATACTAAAAACTGGCTGTTTGTGCACATGGTATTTAATCTTTCCTCTTCTGCTCTGTTTCAATTCTCAGCAAATGCTTACATAGTTTGATAAATCTCTCTTTACCAAGTGGATTAACAGACCTGGATGCCTGTGTACTGCAGGAGGCATGGGACTACTTTGAAGATGGTCTGAGCGTAATCAGCAGCACAGTGAGTTGAACAGGAGAACAAGAGGCTGGAGGATGATCCTGAGCATATGAAAAATAACTGAGAATGATGAGTAGAGTGAGCAGTGCATGGTGTGATGTGTTGAGCAGCCAAGATTTCTTCAGTAAAAGATACACTGACATTACCTCAAAAGAAATGCCTTTTGGATATTTATGACTAAATTATGAATAGGATTTTGTAAGGGCTTTTTTAGAGACATTCAAGGCCAAATTTTCAGTGCCTATTTTAGAAATATCTGCAGCTGAGACATGCCGTCGTTCCTCCTCTTGCTTCTACATTTTCACACTGAATATGTTAGTTTTTTTTTAAATGCAGATTACTTTTCCAGCTCAGTTTAAAGCCAGCTAAAATCTGGATTCCAGACTTGCTTTTGTTCCCTGCTCTGTCTTGTTAAATGCATTTGGGAACTTACTGCATTATTGTTTTACCCAAATGACCTAGAACTGGATTCCTAGACCTGAGCTGTTGGTTCCTGTGGTACCATGTGCCTTGTTTCTGTGAGGACAGGTTTATGGAGAGTAGAATAATTCTTTCTGTAAGCATTTCTGCTGTTCCTTTCAAGCCTGAAGCAAAATGCTGTACAGTGAAGCCAGTTGTACTTAGGAAGTTAGACATTTCTACTTGAAATTTGATAGTCCTCATCTCTGATTTTGATAATGCTCTTGTTGAGGGCTACAAACAAAATGTTAATGCGGACTGATACAACAGCAAAGCTCTACAGCACTGAGTGGCCTTCTTTTGCAGTCTTGCTCATGGCAGCAGGTACTAATTGGTACTGTGACAGGAGGAGGACACTGGGACATCACATTAGTCCATTATCAGTTACAAGGCTGGTACACCACTCATGATTTACACCTCCTCTTCCAAAATGGATGTTCTAGTTCAGAAGTTCATTCTGGGCCCTCTTACTTAGGATGAGAAGCGTGTATCAAAGGGGAAAAGAAGTCCTTCCAGCCTCCCCTTAGGGATATACATGACAAATCAGTAATTTCTTGTCCTTCCCTTCTCCAGCTGAATCAGTTCCCCACCATGTTCAAGTATTATAGGGTATTGCTACTATTCTGCAGTTATAAAGGCAGCTTTTATTCCAATCCCAGAGGATTGTATTTTCTGATCTACCAATAGGTAATTGCAACATGACTTACCCATGTTGGAAACAAGGTGTTTGGCAGTAGTGCACATGAACTGTGAAGTACAGGATGACTCTGAAGGAATTGCCCTTTGCTTAGGAGAAAAAACCCAAGTAACTTTTCCCACTCTAAAACTAAACTCTAATGCACTCTTGACTTGTCAGGGTTAAAGTGAAAAGTCTATTTTCTGATGACCTGTTGCTTTTTTATTATTCCAGGATGCTTACCCAGAGATGGAGATCCTTTGGTTGATGACAAGAGCATGGAATACAGGAATATTTCAGCATACCGTTGGGAAATGTAGGGAAGCTGAGCAGTGGTGTGGATTAGGAATGCGCTTCCTCAGTCACTTGGGATCTCTGAAGAAAACCTATGAAGGCCATGTAAGTAAAGTGTAAGCAGATGGATTTGAGGATGTGGGATTTAAGGTCTGGCCTGAATTTTAGGTATGGGTCTGCCTGAAGAAACCACTGGCGAATTTCATGGTACCTAAATATCCTGGGAGAGCTTGATGCTAAAGGGCTTTTTCAAAGTGAGGCCAGGAAAGTTTTGATAGACAATAGAAAGCGTAATGAAGTGTCCTTTACTGGAAGGGTCATGGAATGCCTGTCTGGAGGTCAACTTCTGTCTGTGGCCATAGGAGAACCCTTTTATGTTGCTTGCTTTCACTAACGTGAAGGTGCTGTACCACTTAGATCAGCTGTATGAATGCATTCAAACCTGGTTTCTAATATAATCTGAGGTCTTATAAATAGGGTTTAAGCTGATGTGAATATAATCATTAAAGCTCATCTTTTCAGGTGTAGCTTAGCCACTTCCTACAGGTGGTGGAGAAATTTCAGGGCTAGTATCTCTAAAAAGCAATGACACTGTTTGTTACTCCATCACAAGTAAGCTTCTCTATGGTTTTTGGTTGGTGCCCCTACCCAGACTGCAGCACAGCTCAGCCTAGCTGGTGTGTGCACACATCTTTCAGTCTCTTATGCACAAGCTGGGCAATCAGAAGCTGCTCACAGTTTTTGTACCATGTTAACACACCCGTTAAGACAGTAAGAATTGAGATAACTTCTTCCAACCGCAGCCATTCTGTGGTTCCGTGAATGGATTTATTCCCTGACATAAGACTCAGCTATAAGCTATGCTTTATGGCAGTATGAATAAACCTACCTGTGTCAGGTTGCACTGATTTACCTGTTTTTCTTAAACCGCTGTTTTTAAACCTGTACCAAAATCTTGACATCAGTTTTAGTTTTAGAACCTGGTGGTAATCTCTCACCTATGCCCTTGCTTCTGTTCCCTGTTGCTTTCTTGTATTATCTAGTTAAATGGTAGAACTTCATCCATCCTTATTGACAGCTGTGGTGCTTATGTTTTCCAGATGATTGGTCTTTATAGTGAGGTTCTGGACAAACTGGACAGAGCAAAAGGGTTTCTGTCAAACGAGCAAGAATAATGAGAGTCACAACCACAAAAAGGACAAGGAGTATGCCTTGGAAATGTTCTGCTGGGTAAAAGAGTCCATCAGCTCTGCGGAACCATGGCGTCACGGGAACAGTGCAGGAGAAGCCAGGATCTTCTTCTTGCTATGTAGTTTTGAGGAAGTCTTTGTTGAATGAATGGAGTTGTTTTCCCCTAGGCAATAGTTTTCATTCTCTGCAGCTATTTAACAGTTAGAAATAAATATGTAACTTTTTTCATGAGATGAGTCTGCTGTTGTGTAACAGGCTGAGTTAGATACCTGGCTGTAGTAGTAAGTGGCAATAAGAACATTAAAAGCATTCCAAGCCCAGGCATTTCCTCTGGATGGCACAGGTGCCTTGCTACATAAATCAGGGATCTCTGGGTGAGCAGGACCAGCTCTCATGGTTACTCCTCAAGGCTCAGAGTTCCCTTACCTGGCACCAGGTATCCATGGTTTAGTGAGTGGCATTTTTTTGCGTGCATGGCACATTTAAGATACATATTGTAAGCTTAAGTAAGTGATAAATAGTAAATAGTATTGACCACCAATCTGTACTTATTAAATATTTTACATTCCCAGATTTACTGATGAAAACTCAATAAACTAACTACTAGATCAGAACTATCACACAGCTATTTTCCATAGCTTTTAAGTAGGACAAGAATTCTTTTCCTGCTTAGATCAGGTTAGCTGGATTTCCAGTGGCCATTCCCAACCAGGCACTTTGCCTGCAATCGCTCTGCTTTGCAGGTGCCTGTGCACTGCGTTTGCCAGTGTCAGTGCAGGCTGGTCCAGGGCTTGTTTCATTTCACTAGGCCGAACGTTGCCTCATGGTTCAGTAGCCTTCCTCAGATGGCTGTGGGATATAAATCAGTTGCTGGCTTAAAAAGGCTGAGACTGGATGCTCCTCCCGCTGTGCTCACAGGCTGCTCCAGAGGGTGGCATCGCAGCAGCAGTTTCTGATGGACACATGGTTGTGGAAGGAAGCTACAGGTGTGCTGACACTTGCTCTGCAGCAAGTTACTCGTTGCTTGTGACACCCCAGCTGGACCCTCGGGGCAGGAGTTCACACACATCCTCCCTTTCCCTGGCTGTATTTTATGTCCCATCTTTTCTCCTAATCTGGTGATTTCTTAACTGTTCGGAGAGCATCAGCAGCCTTAGTGGCACAAGGGAAATGCAAAGTGACTTGGGGAATGGGTCCACAGAGAGGGTATTTTTATCAGGGAGCCGCAAGGAATGTGGCTGCATTGAGTACTCTGAAGGGGCAGGAAGGAAGGAAGCTGGTCTGGCCACTAGTTCTCAGTTGCACAAGCACATTCACAGGTGAAGGTGTCACGCTGTACCAGAGGAGAAGGTCATTTTTGCCCAGTGAGTGCAGCAGGCAATTACACACAGCCATCAAAGGCAGCCAGCACCAAGTGGGACTGTTTGAAATGAAATTAAGGTAATTAGAAGAGGGCTGACGCTTTTTCAGGTTGTGCCCTGGAACTGAGGTGGCTCTCAGGTTAATGAGCTTCATTAACTGTGACCTGTCTGCAGTCTCCATGCCCGTGCTTAGTACAACACCCCTGGCTCCCCTAAATCCTCACCACTCCCATGTGCAGTTTGAAAGGAAACCGTAACATCCAGTTCAAGAGTTAAACCCCAAACTCCTTTCCCCTTTGAAGCAGCTCAGTGATAAAGCGCCGTATGAACCACATTCTTCTTCCAGTGAACACCCCTGGTCTCTGCATTTAGAGGAACCAGGAAAAGATACTGTCATTATAGCTCTTCTTCTGCTCCCTATGTCTAACCACCATGTTAAACCCTACAAAGCTGCTGTGAGCTGGAATACATAGAATAACAGAATCCCAGACTGGTTTGTGTTGAAGGGACCTCAAAGCTCATCCAGCTCCAACCCTTGCCATGGGCAGGCACACCTTCCACGGGCAGGGACACCTTCCACTAGAGCAGCTTGCTCCAAGCCCATGTCCAACCTGGCCTTGAATACTGCCAGGGATGGGGCAGCCACAGCTTCTCTGGGCACCCAGGGCCAGCGCTTCAGCACCCTCACAGGGAAGAGCTTCTGCCTCAGAGCTCATCTCAGTCTCCTTTGTTTCACTTTGAACCCATCACCCCTTGTCCTATCATTACAGTCCCTCATGAAGAGTCCCCTTGTAAAGACAAACCCTGACCCAAACTACATCTATGGTCCGAGACCAGAGCCAATGTGTATTATGAGCACTCACCTAGAAGAGCTTTGCAGTGGCCTGGTTATGGCTGTAAATAAGTAGACAAGCCCACTCCTTCCTTTGTGCTTTTCCCATCTCCTTTCAGGCAGGTTCTCAGTGACCACCTTACACTACAAAAAAAGCATTTTATTATTGTTCCAAACCACTGTTACCACTTTGCATGGACAGAGCAGCTTGGAAAGTCACTAAGATCAGCACCAGAAACCAGCACCAAGTGAAGGACTCAACAAGAAGGTCTCAAAGACAGAGTTCTTTGTAATTCTCTGTTTATTAAAAATATACGTCTCCTTGGAAGAAGCACTGGTAACCAACAAGCGTTGTCCTGATCGACTCGATACCATCAGCTATGCCATGGAGTACATCCTCTTCCTCTTGTGACTTCATGGGAGGGAGACAGGAAGAAAAAGGCAGGCAGGAGCAGTGTCCCTGGCCCTTCAAGGGCTTCTGCTTCACCCTCTCCACTTCTCCAGGATCTGACACTGGAAGCTGAGGCAGGACCAGTGGGGCAGGAAACTGTTGTCAAGTTCCCTCATGTAGGATCAGTCCTCTTTGCCTGAGCACCGCTTTCTGTCCCAGGAAGCAGCTCGGTCCCCGTATGACTCCATGTAGTGAGTGCAGGAGGAGTAACAACACTGGGCTGTACAGAGTCCTACAGCAGTTCTTGTGGCCTGTGTGTGCCTGCACCGACTGACACCCTGATAACCACCGCCACCAGGAATGGGGACCAGCACCCCTCACTTATCCCTGTAAAACAGGGGAAGGAGAATGGACCAAGACTTACCTGCTCTGCTCATAGGGTGACCTCTTCTGTTCTGGTGCTTGTCACTGTGACTAGGAAACAGCATTCACCAGTCCTCTGTAAGGTGGGAGCTCTTCTCCCTGTGCTACGAGTACCCACCAACACTGCTCTTCTTCCAAGGCTGCGCAACTTCCCCCACAGCTTCACACAAGGCTCTTCCCATGGTGTGGAAGCCACTGTCCTCAAAGGCAGACATTCCTCAGCTCAGGGCCAGCTAAGTCGCCTCCCTTGAAAACCCCCAAGTGCAGCAGTGGGTGCAGCTCTGCAGCCCCTGCCCCACAGGGCACCCGGCTTGGTCTCCTAAGGGGACCCTGAGAGTGGGAGCAGAGCCCAGTGTCAGGAGGAGGATTTATGCACAAGTGGCAGAGGCAGAGCAGCCGTGTGTTCACCCGCCGAGCCCCAGCTCCCGAAGCGGCCAGAGCTGTCCCTGCTGTGTGGGAAGGATGGACCCTTCCCCTGGGAAGGCTGCAGATCTGGGAATGTGGCACAGAGCAGGGGAGCAGCTCTTCAATTCTGGTGCTGATGTGGGAAGTGTGAGTGTCCGTCCAAGGCACAGCTGCGGCTCTTCCTGCCCGTGGCTGATGCAGAGGGAATGCCAGCGTGCTGCCCCAAGCTGGAAAGGGTCACCTCACCTGCACCCACAGGCACAGGGCCAGCCCAACGTCCTGGGTTTCCCACAGCAACATAGGACAGCCAGTACATTTGTTCCACGTGGCCGGTACAGTAATTCCTAACTAACCGTTGTCGCTCTGGATTCTATTTACAAGAGAGCCAGTTTAAAAAAGTAAGTTAAAAAAATTGATTTTATACCCATTCAGTTCATGATTAACAAGAGAAAAATGGAACAGTGGGGGAAAAAAAAAACAAAAAAAAAAAAACAAAAACAAAACCAAAAAAGCAGCCAACACAGCAACACAACATGGTTTTGGTTTAAAATCAGCTTAAAAAAATAGAACCAAAAGGAAACCTCTCATGCAAACACGTATGTGGTGTGGAAAACAATGTGCAATTTAATATGTAGCATCATCCATTCCCTTGGTGGGGCCGGCTCAGGAGCAGCTGCTCCTCATGGTGCTGCTCTGCACCCCCGGCCCTGTGAGCCGAGGGTGAGGGATGGACCCGGCCCCTGCTCCGAGGCACCGGGACCGGCTGAGCTCCTCCTGCCCACGGGGACTCCCCTGGCCCAGGGCTGGGGCACAGGAGCTGAGAGCTCCCTGCAACAACACAGTACCTTTCACGAGAGGTCCCTCAGGTTTCCTAGTCCACGTACATATATATATATAATATATATATAATATCTCTCTCTATATTATATATAAATTACATATACAGATAAATAAAATGCTTTCTGCTGCCTTTCTGTCGCACTGTTCAGAGCTGCCCGACAGTCAC
This sequence comes from Forpus xanthops, assembly GCA_032466535.1. NCBI lineage: Eukaryota > Metazoa > Chordata > Aves > Psittaciformes > Psittacidae > Forpus > Forpus xanthops. The sequence continues at coordinate 92,697 of JASSUY010028104.1, read as the reverse complement.
ACTTGGAAAAATGCCCCTGGAGCTCTGATACTAGCTCACGTGCTCAGAGTCCATCGCTTCACTTGTTCCTTACGTTCCTTAGGTAAGTCCTCAGCCACCTCCTCCCATCTCAATTCTTGATTTAATAATAATAATAATAATAATAATAATAGTAATAAAAAACGACCTTGAATGGGTTCTCATCTGTCTCTAATGGAGCAGTGGGAAGGTCCATGCAGGAACAGCGGGAACAGTCACGTGATGAATGAGATGAGTTCATCCCAACAAAAGAAACAGGACTAGAAAACTCAATTTTGCGACGATCTAAAAAAGGGGCAGGAATAGTTTTCATATCCCCCCCCTCGGGGCAGAGGGCTCGGGTGAGGTGGGACTTGAGAGATCTTCTGCTCGCAGGGAAGCAGGAGGGGGACATCTTCAGAGTTTCTCTGGGGATGGGACCCAGATGTAGTGCCCGGATTGGTCCTCAATGATCTGTTTGATTTTGCTGTAGATCTCTTCAAGAGAGTCTCCTTGTACAATGGCTGGAGAGGAGAGAACAAGCACGTTCTTGAGCATCCTGCAGCGCCTTCCCCACCACCAGCCAAAGGAAGGGCTCCTGCAGGGGTAGCTACAGGGTGAGCTCCACAAGGAAGGGGCCGCTGCTGGTGTGGCCAATGAGTGAATGAACAACCGGCACCAGAGGAGCTGGGATGGGTGCATGCCACTGCAGAGGGTTAACTCAGTGCATCCAAGGGGATTAGGGAGAGCTGATCCTGGAGCAGAGCGCTCCTGGGAAGAGCTCTCCACAGCAGGCAGTTAATCAGCTTGGCAAAGGGTGCCAGGGCACCCCAGGCTGTGGCTGTGCGGCTGCAGGGACCAGAGCCCTCGAATTGATTAACCAGTGTGTGTGCCTCAAGGGGCTGGAGCTGTCCATCCCCTGCAGCCTCTGCTGAGGGCTCCTCCTGTTCACTGCTTCCTCTGCAGCCAGGTGGGAACTGCAGTGCTCTCTGCCTGGAAAGGGCAGCGTGCGGCTGGGAACTCGCACAAAGACCAGCAACAGTCCCGCTGCTTAGTACGGGCTCAACACAAAGCACTTCGCTGTGCTGCCTACAAGGGAGGAAGACGCACATAGAATCACAGAATGGTTTGGGTAGGAAGGGACCACAGCTTCTCTGGGCACCCTGTAGCCAGTGCCTCAGCACCCTCACAGGGAAGAGCTGCCTTTTATGTAACTTAAATCTCCTATTTCAGTTTGAACCCATCACTGCTTGTCCTGTCCCTTCCTAAACAGTCTGGGATTCTATGGAACAGTTACTGCACTGGAGGAAAGGCGACAGACCAGGGTCTGCCTCTCTCTGTGCCCTTTTCACATCTAGACATTAGTTCCTTAATGCTGAGGGATGTCTGTGCCATGAGCCAGGCACAAAGAGCCAGGGAGCCCCTCTGCTTCAGAAGCCAGCTGAGCAGGTTCTGCTCTTGGGAGAGGGTCTGCAGTCACCTGGGGCAGTCTCCACCACGTCACTAGTTTTCTCCTTCCTCTTACCAATGACACTTGTCTCTTCTGAAAACACCCTTCCTCTGTGCAGGGAGTTCTGTTTGCTGCAGCCCTGCATACTCAGCCTGTGCTGTGCTCCCCTGCCTGGGGAGGGGTTTGGGGTTGCTGTTAAAGCTGGCACTAAGCACTCACAGCCTCTGCTTGACTTGTCCCCTCCTCCAGAGCTGGTTTAACTCCTATCCCCTGCTCCTGGAGCTGTCCCTTGGCAGAGCCATTTCTGTCCTGCTTTGATGAAGCTGGACATGTTCCCATGACCCTGTGGCTGGGACAGCGCCGGGAGGGAGCTCACAGCTGCTGGAACACGAAGTCAATCGACAGGAGCCGGCTCAGGACACTCACCTGTGAAGTACTCGCCGAACTCCTGCTCGAGCTTCATGGCTTTGTCGAAGACCTTGTTGGCCTGTTCGTACGTCTGCCTCCGGTTCATCTCCCTGCCACGTGCAAGAAACCAGCTCAGCTCTCCTCAATGGTGAACAGAGGCAAAACCCACCCCTGGAGCTGGGAGCCTGGAAGTCCTGGACACCAGGAGCTGTGCAGGGCCCAGCGCCCCAAGGCAGGACCCTTCCCCACAGGCTCTTTGCTGCCTTGGCTGCCAACTGCTGTCCTCCCCTGGCTGTACTGAGGTTACACCGGGCACATCTGGGAACATCTTTAGATTTCCCATGGATAATCCTCTCTGGGATGAATGAAACACTTTAAGCCAGAGCAATTCATGGAGCCTGGATGCCCCATGGCAGTAGATGTGGAGGGGCACCACAGAGGCAGCAATGGATGCAGCTCCTCTTAGCAAGAGACAAGTTCAGCACCAGCAGCAACTTCTGCTGCTTTCTAAAGAGCAGAGACAGCAGAAATGCCAACCCCTGATGTGCCAGAGCTGCTCACCCAGAACAGAGGCACAGAACATGGCATTGTACTTACATGAGAGCTTCAATGGATTTTGGTTTGATGAAAATGGCAATGGGATAAAGTTGTGCTTGTTGCAACCTCTTGATAGCATTGCCAGACACATCCAGGATGCAGTGTTTCCCCTGGAAAGGAGACAGTCGGGATCAGCATTTCCCACACAGTCTACCCAGCACACAAAACAGCTTGCTCAGATGTGCTTACAAAAGAGAGGACCACAGAGATGAAACATCAGCCCTGAGACACGATCCAACTCCCAGTGGCCTTAGGTTCTGCTCACTTGGGGAGCGGAGAACTGCCAGGCACATCTGGGTTTGGGCTGGACATGTCCTGGTCCCACTGGACACTCACCCGCTCTGCCACTGCCCGCACTGACTGGATGCTGGTCCCATAGAGGTTGTCGTTGAACTGCCCAGCCTCTATGAACTTGTTGTCCTGGATGTCCTTCTCCATCTGCTCCCGGGACACAACAAAGTGGTAATCCTGCCCGTCCACCTCGTTGTCACGGCGGGGTCTGGTGGTGTCTGCGCAGAGGGCACCACGGGTGAGCGCGGAGCGATGCGTGCCCCGTGCTCCCGGCCCCGTCCCACCCCTGCTCCCCTCCTGCAGCATGGGCATGGGCAGGGACTTACGGGGCACGCAGGAGCCAAACTTGTGTGGGAATTCAGAGATGAGGTCGTCGTTGACTCGGTCCTTGGTGGGCCCCAGGATGATCACCGGCCTCGCGTAGTGAACTGCCAACAGGAGCCACAGCCTGAGCCGCGTCTGCACCGCTCCTCGTCACCACCAACACCTCCCATCCCTCTGACCCCAACCACCCCTGTGGCCCTGGGAATGTGCTGTGTCTCCAGGATATGGACCAGCAAAGCTGCTCCCGTGCTCAGGGCAGGAGCCACACAACTGGGTGAGGGTGCCATGGAGCTGGGGGAGCCATGGGAGCCCAAGGCTCTGGTTCAGCTTCTGGCAAGGAGAGGCCACGGAGGCTGGGACCATTGAGCCTGCAGGGACTGAGAATCGAGCAGGGACAATTGCTGAGAGCTCCAGGGAGGGGGGAAGCTGCTCTGCAGCAGGGACCTGGCCCGAGGCAGGACACGATAACCCTGTCCTCAGCTGGGGACTAAAGCCCAGCTCAGGTTCAGCTCCGTATTCCTCCCTTGGTGCTGGGGGCAGCTCACAAGCGCTGTCTGCTGATGACAAAATGAAAGCCCCATGGGGCAGTGCCATGCCTGGCCCCTGCTGCACCAGCAGACAGAAGCTCCCCTTGTGCTCCCCAGTGCCGTGCTGGTGTGGTGGGACCGGAGGACGTGGCACTGGGTCCCCTGTGCTGGAGCAGGCACATGCAGCTCAGTGCTGGGACTTACTTTCTTGCCGTGTCACTGGCTCGTACGACAGGATGGTGTCCTCTTGTCCTTCTGCAACAGAGCCGGGGATGGGCACATGAGTGCTGCTCGCACTGCCCAACCCCAGTGCCCCCACCCCACCGCTGCTGCAGGCTCGGGGCCCACTGGGATGCTCCATCTGCCCTGGTGGATGAGCTGAAGGTATGAAGAGGAGCTGCCAGGGACAGGGTGAGCATTCCCTGCAGCTGGACCCCCATGCTCTCGTACAGGCTTAGATGCTATATGACCTGTGCTACAGACCTGACCTCTGGCCACTGCTTCCCACAGCAGGCACCATGGGGACCACCATGGATGGGAACCTACCACTGAGCCTTGGAGCAGAGCCCTGAATCCAGGAGAGCAATGGGCAAGATCCCTCCTGCCCCCAGCCCCTGCTCCTCCTGGCTGCATCTGGGTGTCACCAGCAGGAAGGACCAGCCTCTGGGCAGAAACACCACCAGGAAAGGACACGATGGAAGTGCCAACACACCACATACATACACACACACACGTGCAAGGGGCTGGGAGAGCAGGTGGGATGCACTTACTGGAGCTGCTCTCGCTGTCACTGGTGTTAGACGTCACACCCTCTGCAAAGAACCAGAGACATCCCTTCAGAAGGGGCACAGGCAGCAAGCACCCAGCTGTCACCCAGCACACGGACCCCGAACACCCACCCGAGCACCCGCATGGGCATGGGCAGCATCTCCCACCCTTTGCTGGGAAACCAGGGGCCTGCAAGGGGACAGTTTGCTACTCCAGGATGCCAGGAGAAGGCTCCCTGTCACGTGTGGGCAGCACATCCTGGTGCTGGGCTTCCCAGGCCAAGGGAAGGGAGGTGGAGGGCACAGGGAGGTGCTGCAGGGGGAGCGGGCACAGCATGCACAGGGGGACAGGAAAGGCACAGCTCAGAGGTGGGAAAGATGGAGCCTGCCCCTGGGGCTGGGACTTACAGAAACAGAACAGTGACAAGAGGGGACAGTGTGGGGCTTTGCTTGCTAAGGCTGGTCCAATGCTGCAACTGCCCCATAGGTCTGCTGGCCACTGCCTGTCCTGGACCCGCACCCAGCCAGGAGGACCAAGGGACTCCTGCCAACACCGTTCTGCAGCTCTGGGTACGTGGTGGCCCAGGGGATGGTAGCAACACCTCCAAACACCGTCACCCCCATTCAGAGCAGACCTGTCGTGGTCATGGCCACCTCCCACCCACACTGGCAGCGGCTCCCCAGCTCCGAGCGCTACAACCAGCAGCCAGCCCAGCCAGGAGCAGTGGAAGATGAGGAGCAGTGGCAGCCCTCACTGGGCACACAGCAGCATCCCAAGCAAACGGCCCCATCCCTTCCCACGTGCAGCAGCGGCTCCTCCAGCCCCACACCGTCCCGGGGCAGTGCAGTGCCCAGGCACCACCAGGCATGCCAGCGACGGAGAGAGCGATGCGCATCCAAATTCCACTTACTCAGGTTCTTTGCTCCATAATAATCGTCACTTAACCCAGGGAAGTCCTGATTTCACAGACAGCGAGAAAGGGGAGAGGGGGAAGAGAAGAGAGTGCAGGAGAAGGGAGTCAGAGGGATGGGGGAGACAGAGCCAGACCAGCATTAGTGACAGGAGTGCAGAACGGCCCAGAGCTGCAACTGCAAGTGAGGTTAAGTGTACTCAGAGTTGACACCATCAGCTTGCTGCCAAAGTCTCGCCTCGCACGGCTGGACCACCCTCCCCACTGAGCCTATCCCCCTGCCAATGACCCCCAAGGGCCACCCTGGGTGTGGGGAGGGCAGAGGGCCATGGTAGCACTGCTGGCACTGAGTGGCTGGGGAGCAGGGCCAGCAGTGGGTGCAGCAGCTCTGCCCCCCAGCACAGTCTGCCCTCCAGGGCATGGCAGGGACATGTGTGAGCGGGACCATGGGGCAAAGACCCTCTGCTTCAAGCTGGGATGGGCAGCGGCACAACACGAGGAGGGAGCTCACTGTGACATGGGCGGGCAAAGCACTGCCTGACCCATCCCTGTGCTGTAAGTCACTGTCCTGCAATGGCTGAAAGCAGAGCCTCAGTGACCTCCCACTCCAGCATGGAGCTGGCTGGAGCCCAGGCACATCCAGGCACTACAAGATACCCAGACACAAAGACTTAACCTCTACCACAGGCCAGAAGCTCTTGCTGGCTGCTAAGCTCACTGGAAGTCAGCGCCAGCCTGGCATGGGCAGCAGAGAGAATTGGGCAGCCCCTGGAGCAGCCCAACATCAACCTCCTGCTTCTACATCACACCCAAGAGAGCCGCTGGTGTGGAGATGTGCTCACTGCGCTGGCAGCAGGGCAGAGCCCGGCTCCTCTGCCCTGAGGTGTGAGGAGCACAGCTCTCCGGGTCCTTGCAGAGGGAGTGGGTGCAGTTTAGCGTTGGGAAGGAGCAGGCGCTGGGTTTGGTGAGCAGCCCCAGTGCTGTCAGGGTGTGTGGGGAACCTGTCCTCACTGGGAGCCCCGGGGTGCTGCCAGCTCTGCAGCTACCAGAGATGTGCTTCAGCTCCCCCATGTCCATGGGGTTCATCCTGAGGGAAGGGCTCACGGGAGGGGGCGTGGGGCTGCAGACCACTTCTAGGGCAGCTGGGGGAGAGCGGCCAAGACCCCTGCAGCTCCTCGGCCTGGCAGGGGCAGGAGCAGCTCTGCAGGATGTGACAGCCCCTCACGCCGAGGACAGGAGAGCCCTTGGGAGAGAGCAGAGCCCGCAGCGGAGGCGAGGGAGGTGGGAGGCATAGCGGGGTCAGGCGGGTGTGAAGTTGGATGAAAGGATGAAGACACTGAATATGAGAGAGAGAAAGAGAGTGCCAGCCTGCAGCTGCAGCATCCGTTCCAGCTCCGCTCCGTCCCTGGTGCCGCACGGCTGTGGAGCAGCCAGGACCCCTGGCTAAGGACACCTCTCCCCCTGAGGCAGGGGACCTGAGGGCTGCATTGCCCTCTCTGGCCAGCTGCTACTTACGTTCCTGTCTGCTGCTCTCCTGGGCCAGGTTCTCTTTGCTCTTGTAAAATGGAAACTTTCGAGAGAGGCGGAAACTCTTTTTACGTTTCGTTTTGATCGACTGAAGAACATGGAGATGGAGGACAGAGAAAACACCGGTGTTTAACACGGGGGGGAAATTGAAATGAAGAGACGATGAGGAGCTGGGTCAGGGCGCACACCCTCAATGGAATAATGGAGATTACATGAAAACTGCAATGCAGGAAAAAAATTAAGCATGGAGAAAACATGTGGCAGGGATGCTGGGAAGCTGACAGGCAGTGAGCAGCTCTGCAGGGGCAGCCAGGCCGTTCTCCTTCCTTGTCTGCTCATGAAGCACTCTGTGTGAGGGGTGAGGGCAGCTGCCTTCACCTGCATGAGCTGCCTGCAGTCAGCCCCTAGCCATGGGCCACAGTGGGACAGGCTCTGCTCCACCACCACTCCAACCAGGGCTCCTTCCCCAGCGCTCTCACACATCCTGGGCTCCTCTACTCACCCCCTGCAGCCACAGAGGATTCATGACAAGAACATGCAGCTCTGGGGCAGGTTCAGTGCTCTCTTTGGGACTGCTCCAGCTGCTCCCACTCACTACCAGCTGTGGGTGCCCCACTGAGCCCCAGCTTGGCACTTACCCTGTTAGACTCAATCATGCCAGTCCGGGCGTGGAACTTCACTGTTTTCAACCGTGCTCTCTCTTTCTTTTCCACCCTGATCAAAGTTAAAGGGCAAAAAGAGATGCTAGTCCCATGTAGGCACCCTCTGTGTTGCCCACCGGGCTCCCCAGGTGGCTCTGGACACCCTCAAGTGGTGGCCCCATTGACAAAGGGCAGCTCCTTCTCTGAGAGGTAGGGATGTGGAGCTGTTATCTGGAGTCTGGCAAAGACCAGTGTCTGTGGGAGCAGGAATGAGGGAGGGGATGGAGGACAGAAGTGGGTCTGGTACTGCAGACCTGAAGGCAATGGCAGCCAGCTCCTCTGCTCCCTGTGACTTCCCATCCCATGGGACCTGGCTTGCAGAGCCAGGCAGGTTGTCAGACGATGCAAGGAGCAGCTTGAGTCTGTGACTTTGCCCTCACTTGGAGCCCCAGAGTGGCCAACGCCAGCTCTCCATCCCCGCAGGGACCAAGGGGAGGGCTGAGCACTCCCCTCCTCCCCTTACACAGCTTTAGAGGAGCCCTGTACAGAGCCCCAGCCTGTAGCCAGGGTGCCCTCACACTGCACAGACACAGAGGGCTGGGACCACAACAAGATCCCACCCTGAGCAGACCCCCGAGGGCTGCAGGAGGCATCAGTGTGACCGCTGCTGCTGACAGAACTCACCTCTTCTTGCTGGGGATGACCCCAATCTGCTCGCTCTCGCCATGCGGAGTGACCAGCCTGGCTTGCCACCACTCGTCATCGGAGGCGTTGATGACGTGCAGGATGTCCCCATAGGAGAAGCTGAGCCCCTGGCTGGGCAAGCAACTGTCCCGGGTCCGGTCATAGTCAAACAGGGCTCTGCAGAGGAGCAGATCGCAGAATCATGGACTGGTTTGGGTTGGAAGAGACCTTAAAGCTCATCCAGCTCCAACCCCTGCCACAGGCAGGAACACCTTCCACTAGAGCAGGTTGCTCCAAGCCCCTGTATCCAACCTGGCCTTGAACACTGCCAGGGATGGGGCAGCCACAGCTTCTCTGGGCACCCTGTGCCAGCGCCTCAGCACCCTCACAGGGAAGAGCTTCTGCTTAAGAGCTCATCTCAGTCTCCCCTCTGGCAGGTTAAAGCCATTCCCGTTGTCCTGTCCCTACAGGTCCTTGCCCAAAGCCCTTCTCCAGGGATATGTCCATAGATACATTAGTGCAGAGCACATGAACACAGCTGAGGGTATATACATATCTGCTTCCACAACTGATTCTTTCCAAATTCCCCAAGTACTCTCCCAAGTACTTCCCCCAAGAACAGTTTATTTAGTTTAAAATTATCTTCAATATTAAACTAACCAGCTCCAGAAAAGGTTTATTTTTGGCTTTTAACTCCATGAGCTCTAAAACCCTCCCTGCACACACTCCATCGCACGCCCCACTGCAGCTCATAGGCACAAGCTGCTCCCACTGGCTTCACATGCAATTCATTCCTCTAACGTCAGCTCTCAGTGTCTGCTTTGAGATAACGACTTTGCAACAAGGCAAACCAAGGGAACAGTCACTACAAGCACCACTGTGGGCAGTGCAATCCCTGTGTTTCCTCGTGGGACACCAGCCCCACTTGCCTCCAGCCCAGCATGAGCCCAGGCACCACACACACTGTCTGGCTGCTGGCTTAATGCTGGCACTAATGAGACTTCCTCAACCAGGAGGGAGACCCTCTGCCTTGCTCACTGGACTCGTATGGGGGCCTGAAAGCACATGGTGCAAATAGGAGGACAAGGGACCATGTGCCGTGTTCCATGGAGGGCACTTCTTCAGACCCAATCCTGCTCCAGTGCTGGCAGAGGAGCGCTGGGCAATGGAACCTTTTAGGCTTCTTGGGACTGTTCAATCTTCAATGCAGCCAGTCTTAAATGGGGAGGAGAAGAGGGGCTGCTCCTTGGCTTGGGGAAGGTTCTTTGGACAAGACCTGATGCAGCCCCATGTCCACATACACCCAGTCACCAGGTCACTCTACCTCTCCTAGCGTGCTCAGGGCTGGTGCAGCTCTCGTGCTCAGACCCTCCGCCCAAGCACCACAGGGTGCTGCGGCTGGAGATAAGGGACCCTGACCCTGGCAGGCAGCTCCTGGCCAAAAGAGAAGGCTGTGCATGGCCGGGAGGCCTCAGTGAAGCCAGAGCCAGGAAACGAAGCAGGAGCCAAGGCCCCGGGAACTGGTCAGGCCGGTTCCAAGCAGGTTGGCTGCAGGGTGCCTGCCCACACCCTGTCCTGCAGAGCAGCACTGGCCCCGCAGCTCCTGCCTCCTCCGGCAGCAGCCACCGGCATCCCAGGGCAGCACACAAGGGCTGTGCAAGGGTCATGCCCCTGCAAAGCTGGTGCACAAAGCATTTGCTTCCCCAAGGCACGATGCTCCTGGAGACAAGCCCCAAACCATGTCAGCACCCGGGATGTGCTGTGGCTGGATGCTCCCTGCGGCACACAGGGCACAAGGGCCAGGCAGCAGCTCTGCTTGCAGCACAAAGCAGCCAGGAGAGCAGACAGTTTGGCTGGAGGGCAGCGGAGCAGCGCCAGGGGCTCCCATGGCATCCTCCTGGTGCCCAGGCACAATGCCCACCTCACCCCATCCCCACGCAGCACGGCCCCAGTGCCAGCAGACTCTGCTCTGCTGAGGCACAGGCGGGCAGCATTGAACCCACCTCATCCCTCCCCTTGCCGTGCTGCTGCAGCTCCAGAGCACACCTCCATTCGGCTCCAGCAGCACTGGGGTGCCCAGCTCCAGCACGCAGGGTGCCACACAGCAGCACGGGGCTGACTCAAGCAGTTCTGTCCTGTAATTGGTGTCCTGGCCACAGCGCAGCAGCAAAGCTGGTTTCGGGTAAACTGTGCTCGAAACCACCCCGCCCAGGGGAGCCAGGCAGCCCAGGCACTGAGGGGAACACCAGCACCCTGCAGGGTGTGCAGCCACAGAGACCAGGAGGGATGGAAGGGCCATGCTGGGGTAAAGCTCACCCCTGGGATCGCCCCCTCAGCAAGGCACTGCCCAGCCTCTATCTGAAGCTGTACATGAGGGGATGCAGTGCTGGGGAGGCCACCAAGGCCACGTGGAGATGCAAGGTGCTATGAGCAGCCTGGAGGCAGCGGAAGCTCCCCGGTTCCCGATCCATGCAGCACACACAGGCAGGGAAGAGAAGCCTCATAGGCTCCACTCAAGCTGGACCCAGCCTAAACCCTGCTCCACCCACAAGGCTGTTCATGAGACAGCAGGAGAGCAAGGACAGAACAAGAGAGATGATGTTTATTCAGCATGGTACCCGGCTCATTGCACACCCCAGCACAGAGCCCTCAGATGCTAAATGAAGCAAAATGCCTGCAAAGCCCCAGAGGAAGTGGTGACTTGCAGCAATCCAGAGCTGCAGCTCTCCCCTCCTGCCAGAACAGGCTTGCACCAGGTCAAGCAACAGCCTGAAGTCCCTCTGCATGAAGCATCCAGCCACGCAGTGGGAGATGCAGGCTGATGCTGCTGCTGCCCCATCCCTTGTCACCCTTCTCACAGGGAAGAAGAGGCATCCCCTGTGTCTGCCAGCCCCCACCCGCAACAGGCTGGGCAGAGGAGGATTTACAGGATTACTTTAATTACCCAGTTAGAATTACTCACTAGCTGACACCCCACTCGTGCTGGTGGCAGGAGGCAGGCAGCGAGTAGTGTGCAGGATGCAGCAGTTAGAGCTGCTCGATTGCTGCCTGCCCTGTGTCTGGCTCTGCACCAAGCTCGCATTGAGGGCTCAGAGCAATAATCTTCCTAAGAGCTCATCTCCCCTCCTGCCAGATCCTGCTGCAGAAATGGTGGGAGGAGATGGGGAGAAGCCTGTTACAGAGAATGATTCAAGGAGAGCACCCCAGATGCTGCCCCAAGCTGCATGGGGCAAAAGCAGCTTTGGATGCCCAGAGTTTTCCCATTTCCCAGTGGTCCCCAGTGGGTCAGCCCTGCCAGCAGCTGCTCAGGGCTCTGTACGGACACCAGCACTTCCCAAAGCAGAGCAGCCCTCAGAAGGGGCTCTCCAGTACAGAACACCCAGTCCCAGCAAACCAGTGCAGAAGCACTGCTCTCCTTCCTGCACCCTCTGGGCCCCTCGATGCACAGAATCATAGTGCATCTATTGCACTTGATTCCTTGGCCTCCAAGACACTTGCCCAGAGGGTGAACCATCCCACCCCGTGTCCTGCACAGTGGGGATGGATGCACCATCTCACCCACCTTCGGCTGCCTGGAGCAAGGGGGGAGGCAGGAGAGGCTGAGCCTTACCGGACATAGAGAGATCTCTTCTCGCTGGTTCGGAGCGAGCCGGAGCCGGAGCTCATGCTGCTGTTCATCATCTGCTCCCTCAGGTCGTGGATCTTTGACTCAAAGCGGCTGTACTCTGCAAGGAGAGAGGAGGGGTCAGTGCAGGCAGGAGCTGCCCCCGAATCAGTGAGTGCTGACAGAGGCTGTTCAAGCCTGCCCATGGGCATCTTGCCATGAGCCTGCGCCCGCCCCTGCATGATGCCAAAGAGGCTGCAGCACCCCAGGAGAGTCCAGGCACTGCATCAGGACCCAAACTCTGGCAGGAGCAGCTCAGGCTAGAGGTGCCGAGCCCTCCACCACCACAGCAAGAGAGCACCAGGCAGGGCCCCACAAGCCACTGACCCACAGAGCAGTTCAAACCTGCAGAGAAAAAGGAGACACTTCCCCCCTGCCCCAGGACCCAGTCACCCTCTGCCTGCAGCAGCACAGCAGAACCACAGCACTCACAACCACCTCTGCCCAGCAGCCATGGGCAGGGGGGATGCAGAGCACAGGCCTGGCCCATGAGAAGGAAGCAAGGAGAAAGAATTCACCTTTTCCTCCTGCATCCCCATGGCAGAGACCCAGAAGGAGCCAGGACCCTCTGGAAGCTGTTGCTGGGCACTGGGATGGGAACAGCCTCCACGCCGGTGCCTGCCTCGGCGCCAGCCCGACCTTCAGCCCGTGTAAAGGTCGGGTTGAGGGTGGAGGCACCAGCTCTGCTTACCCAGGGCCGGCCAGGGAACATTTGCTGGGCATGTTGCAGCCCGGGGTCGCTGCCGGCACGGCTCACCCAGCATGGGACCCTTGAGGTTGCTGCCTGAGCATCCCATGGTTCCAGCCCTGTGTCCCAGAGAGGGGACCGGCCTCATCCCTGCTGGAAGGCTTGCCTAGAGAAGCCTTGTCCGCAGCCCAAGGGCTCAGCTGTGGTTTGGCAGCAGGAGCACAGCAGCTCAGGAGCAGAGACAAGTGCTGGGAGCCCCAGCAGAGGGGCTGTGCTCACTGCTGCCTGGCCTGCAGAGGCTGCACCACGCAGGGGAACAGCGCTGCTAAGGAATGTGCTGTGGCCTGTGCTTGAGCCAGCCCCTGCTTCTGGCCTCTCCAGCCCTTAACCCTGCAGCCAGGCCTGCCTGAGCATCCCCCTCCTGAGCCCAGCCCCCAGAGACCCATTTCTGCTTAAAGACTGGAAAAACCCCAACTGGGTGATAGACACAGAACCTGCCGAGTGCAGACAGGCTCCACGGGAAGCCCCTTCCCTGCCATGGGACATCAGGGGTGCCACACACTGAGCAGGGTCCCCAGACTCCAGCCACCTCAGGGATACCCACTGCCTGGCTGGCCTTCCTGTGCATGGAGGAAACAGAAGCAGCCAGGCATGGGCAAGGCTTCTTTTATAGGAAAAGGGAAGTGTGACACCAAAGCAGCAGCAGGGCTTGATGGAGCTCCTGGCAGGGGGAGGCAAGATTCACCTCACACCTCACACAGGGGTGACCAGAGCATCTGCAGCAGAGCTCATCCTGTCCCAGGATGTCCCACATCCCAGAGGAGCATGCTCCAGAAGCAGGTACAGCTGGACACAGGGCCTGCTCTGGCTTTATCCTCCAGAGCAAAGGGTGCCTGAGGAAGGGTCTCCAAGGAGCTCCCAGCCTGTGCTTGCTCTGACTGTGGAGGGCACAGGATGGAGCAGCCAGCCCCGAAAGCAAACCCCAGCATGGGGAAGGCAGAGTTATCCCAGCAGTGAGCACAGGATGCTCCCTGCTGCCACCACCCCTCATCCACACGCTGGAGCAGCCTCCAAGCAGTTAGCAGCAGATAAACCCCAGTAAGCAGCGCTCCTGCCTCTGCTCCCTGGCTCACAGCCTCTTTGCCTCTGCAGCCTGGAAGGAGATGTCCTGCAGAGGTGAGGAAGGGCTGATCCCCACCTCCTCGGCATTCCCATGGGACCCAGGATGCAGAAGAGCTCAGGACACGCTTATCAAGACTGACAAATATGCAGCAGGTGACCGGGTGCTCTTGCAGTGGTGCCACAGCGGCTCCGTGCCACGTGCCAGGAGGGATGGGACGTGTGCTGCTCCCACTGGGCAGCTCCATAAAAACCCTGCTCCACCCTCAGCCACTCTGCACTGCCCAGGCTGCAGATCTAGCACAGGGCTTGGAGCAACCTGCACTAGTGGAAGGTGTCGTGGCCCGTGGCAGGGTGTTGGAGCTGGAAGAGGTTTAAGGTCCTTCCAACACAAACCATTCTATGATGAAGCCTTATGCCCATGCCCTGCTCTCTCAGGTATGCCAACATGCTTGACCACAGGCAGGCAGTCAGCATTGCCCAGGGATGCTGGGCCACAGGCTGCAGCCCAGACCTACAGAAACTACCCCAGCTCCATCTTTCCCCCCAGCACAGCATTTCCCCACCCCAAAGCCACACACTTTCCTGCTGTGGGGTTAAAGTACAGACATCGCGCTGCACAGGGCATGCGTGTGCAAGCACAGGCTCATGGACAGGTGGGGTTTGGAGTGCAGCATGGCCATGCGGAAAGCTTGGAGGCTTTAGAGAAGTCACTGCATGGTCCTGGCACTTCCCTTTGAGAGGCTGCTCAGAGAAATGCTGTCCTGCAAGTTTTTCTCTTTTCAGGTGAGGAATATTGAGGCCCTACGGGGCACAAAGAGAGGGAATTGCCAAACACAAGGACTTGTGATAGCGGCAGGCAAAGGTCAGAGAGAGAAGTGCTCAGAGAGAGCTCATAACTGCTCACAGGCACAGTCACAGGGAGCTGCCTGCTCTTCCTTGATGGCCTGCAGCAGCGGCCAGAGGCTCTGCACCAGGCAGGATGCAGCTCCTCTTTCTGTCCTTCCTTGGTTTTGTCTTTGCTTGTTTCTCCTCCTAGTGCCTGCCAAAGGGAGGTCTCAATCCCCAAGATCTGTGCAAGCAGCCTCTGCTCCCTCAGTACCTGAGAGGTCAGATGCTGAGCACTTGTGCACTCACAGAGTCAACCAGGTTGGAAAAGACCTTTCAGCTCATCCAGTCCAACCGTTTCCAGTACTGTCAAGGCCACCACTAACCCATGGCACTGAGGCCTTGTCTCCATGGCGCGTGACCACTTGCAGGGACGGTGACACCAGCACTGCCCTGGGCAGCCTGTTCCAATGCCCAACCAGCACCCCACAGGCAAGCCCTGCCTGTGCTCACATGTGAAGAGACAAGGTACCATCCTCTGAGAAGTTCTTCTTTGTTAGCGAAGGCAATGCTACTTTCCACCAGCATCTCCTCCTTCTGAGCACTCTATGATCCACCTCTCCTGCTCTTTTCCACAGACATGATGTGCATAGAGAGGCAAACATTTGGGAGCCCACGTCCCCTCAAGGGGACCCAACCTCAACTGTGCAAAGGGCTCACACAAAGGAAACCTTTCCTTTGGCTCCCAGGCCTCTGAGCCTCCAGAGTACTGAGGATAATCCCCAAGACACAGCACTGTCACAGTAGCACCACTGCCTCCTGGGAGGGCTGCCCCAAGGGTTCTGCTGCCTGAATGTGCCAGGAACCATCGTGGACATGGAAAGCCACCGACTACAAAGCACTGACATTTCAGCCTCAGTCTATAGGGGTTTCAAACCACTTTGTCCTGTTTGACATTTAGGAAGCACTCCTGGTTGGCATCTTTGCCAAGTCTCGAGTGGCAAAAGGAGCCACAGATACATAAGCAAGAAGAGCTTCCTGGAAATAAAGAAAGAACAAAACCCACGCCAAACCAAACAAACCCCACACCCTCAGCACACCCCAAGCGGCACCACGGGCTCCATGCCTCAGTGGACTCTGCCATGGAACGGAGAAGGCCCAGCAGGGACAGGGACATGCCGGGCACTGCCCGGGCACACGAAGGGCAGCAGACTGTATTGGCAGGAGAGCACGAGAGCTGCCGAGGAACAAACCGGTGGGGCCCAGGAGCGACTCGAATCGCTGCACCCAGCACGGTGCAGCTCAGACACGGCAGCAGCGCGGCCGCAGCTCCGGGCCCATCGCCTGTAGGGGCTGTTCCCGGGGGACACCCTATCCTGGCAGCTGCCAGGCCACCCCCGCGGCTACGGGCTGCCCCTCGGGGCACCACCGGCCCTCGGCACCATTGCGGAGGGAGCTGAAGGCCGGAGGTGGTGACCGGTAGCTGCGGGGCCGCTCAGCAGGAGGGATGCTCGGAGCAGGGCAGGAGCTCGCACCCAGCACCGAGGCGCAGGTCGCAGCACCTCCGACCCCGCGGTCACAGCCGAGCGTCCCCGGAGCCCACCGCGCTCCCAGGACGAGGGGCGGCGGCTGCACCCGCGATCCCCTCAGGATCACCCGCGCGGGCCCCCAGCGCGGCCCGCGGGACCCCACGGAGCGGAGCCTCGCGGTGCCCCGGGCCCACCAGATCCCCCCTGAGCCCCGCTCGCCGCCGCAGCCCCGGGACGG
>JASSUY010028104.1:0-76407 GCA_032466535.1 Forpus xanthops | reverse complement strand
GCTTCTGCCTAAGAGCTCATCTCAGTCTCCCCTCTGGCAGTTAAAGCCATTCCCCTTGGCCTGTCCCTACAGGCCCTCGTCCAAAGCCCCTCTCCAGGTTTCTTGTCAGACCCCTTTAGGTGCTGGGAAGCTGTTGCAAGGTCTCCCCTGATCCTGGTCTCCAGCTACTGCAGTGTGGTTTTGAAGTACCTCAGGAGAAACTCCTGAGCTTAAAGCAACTGGATAAACTGAACCAGGGGAGATGGGGAGAGGGGGAAGTTGCCGGAACCAAAAGAAACAGCCAAGTTCAAAATACTCACACTGTCCACTGCCAGAATTTTGGCCCAGATGAAGACGAGGAGAGGCCTCAGCTCACGAGCTGAACTCTGGAGCAGCTTCAGCACATAGGGGAAAATGCCGACAGACAGGGCCTGGGGGGGCAGAGAACAGTGACCACTGCTTAACCACAGAGGAGAAACGTGGCAGAAAACAATCCCATCCATTTCCAGCAGGGAGGGGATCCCTCTGCATCTCTATGCTGTGCTTTTATCTTGGATGTCAACAGATACTTTCAGACTCATTTGCTCCACGGAGACTCAGAGCTAATCTAGCACTCGCTTTCACTCCTCACTGCCTGGGCTATTTAATGCTCACGATACGTTGTGCTCTCCTCAGATGGGGCCATTTGCTCTCACAAGTAAACACACTGCAAAAGCTCAATAATTGCAGTCTTCCCACTGGAAATTAAACAGGCTTCTTGCCTTGCACAGACTTTTTACCCTGCTTTTTCCCTGGGAGCAGAGGCTGCTCGCAGGAGGATGTGCATCACACCAAGAATCACACTGATTGCTGTCACACTTCGTCAAGTGCAACGTAAAGGACATGCATGGTGGGAACTGTGCTCACAGCACTGGGCTTCAGGGGTTTTATCTGAGCATCAGTGAGGTCTATAGAGCACCTCACAGACAGAGCAAAGGCTGTGGCTGACCTGCAGCTGTGTTTTGGTCCCCAGTGTCTATAATCCAGAGGTCTTAAACCCCCCTTTAACACGCATTTTCTCCCTACCGCAGAGGGCTAAGCTGTCTGTGATGCTGCAGAAGGGAGCCTTGGCTGAGATGAAGAAAACTGCTAGAAAGTCCCATCATTGAGCTATTCCACGAGCAGATGGTGGTTTGTCTTCATCACTTTTATCAACAAATAGCTCCATTTACAAGTGCTTGAAACCGCTCCTCTGTTTAATTCTTATTTATTATCTGCACTGTGCTAGCCACTTTCCCAAATGCAGAAGGCAGCTGCTGCCTTCTCAGAAGAGCTTATAAAATCCAAAGACCAAACAGATAAAGGAAGAGATGCAAACAATGCAGGCAGTAAGCTGAGAGAGCAGATGATAAACGTGCGCGCTGGTTTTCTGTTATTTATTTGACATGACAAACATTATTTGTCCCAGATGTTCCCTCCTCTTTTGTCCCTTACAGTATTTTACACTAAAGTATTCCCAAGGAACAACCCCTTGTTTAATGCAAACGAACAGCTACCCCTCCTCTTTGATTAATACGAACCACTTTTCTTTTAGTGATGCTCGCCTCATTTCACACACATGAGCACATAAACCACCGGCTATTTGTCAAACCTATGGAGTATCTTCCCCACCTGCCATAAATCACTTGTATTAATCCCTTGCTCTGAAATAAACCCAACATTACAAGACAACAAGCAACAGCCACACACCAAGCTAACGGCCCAGGGACCCAGGTCCAAAAACCTTCCCAGCAAATCCAGAGCCCGCAGCCGGTGAACCTGGCTCAGCAGCACCTGCAAGGACAGGGAGAAGGGTTATTGCAGAACAAACACACATCCTTGTGAGTGCAGAGCAATGTGAAAGGACTTCAGGACTGCTCCATCCCTTGGAACAAACGTGGCCTGCATGGAAAAGCTGCTGTTCAGCCAGGCTGAATCAGCCCAGCTCCCTCAGCCTGGCTCCAGAGCTGCTCCAGCCCTCGCAGCATCTCCATGGCCTCCTCTGGACTTGCTTGAGCCTGCAAACATTTTCCTGGGAACACAGTTATCCTCCATCTCCACACCACTGCTCCAGTGCTCTCTCTGCTAATTCTTCTCTCAAGAGCAGTGGTTCCAATGCAGCAGCCCCTGTGGGTCTCAGATACTCTCAGTGTTCCACTCGCCTCTCCCCAGCAAAGCAGGAACGTGACTGTATCTGCAGGAAGGATCCAGAGGTGAGCAAAAGGCTCAGCCTGCCATTACTCAAAAGAGCTCAGAAGCAGAAAAAGAGGCTTTGCTTTCCTTGGCAATCGATGTAAGAGACTTAAGAGGGAAGCAAAAGGTCACATTAGTCGTTAATAAAAATCTCATTAAACCAGAGTCTGACGACGCTAATGAGGTGGTAGTTTACTGGCTTATACCCACCCCAGTGTGAAATATTAACAGGCAGACTTTCAGTTCTTAATCTCCTTAACAGATGTAAGATATTGGAATGCAACATTTAATCCTCAGTTTAAATTGAGAAACATCCCTCAGCACGGGGCTTGGGCTGAGACACTCACTGATTTAGCTCCCCAATTCCATCCCCTTCTCAGTGTTTTTCCACACTGCATATTCAAATTAAACTGTTTTTTCATGTTTGCTATTGAAGAATAACTAAATTACTTGTCTCATGGTTCATCCTATCAATGACTGATACTAAGGATATGCAGAAAGAGTCCGGAAGAGGACAACAGGAGGATGGGTTAACTACTGCAACAGTTTCAGCCCTGAATGTCAGAGCTCAGGCTCAGGTCATAAGAGAAAGGATTTTGGTCATCCTGCCCTACTTGGCACCAGCCTATTCCATAAACTCACTGCAGAACTTGGCGTCATTATCAATGTGCTTTAAAGGTGCCCAGCACAGGAATAACAGGGGCAGCTGGTTGAGATTAAAGCAGTGCTAGAATCCAGGGCACAGGAAGCTGAAAGGACAGAGAGGAGCATGTTGGACACTGGGTGCTTACGCAGGCAATGGGAGACCCAGGGATAACGGAGCTGCTGGCCCTGACCTTCAGAAACAAGTAAATCCACAAATTCTATCAGAGCTGGGGAAAAGCAGATGTAACTGAAAAGGATTTCCAGGCGCCAATGCAAAGCCACATCTCACCAGTGCCAGCATCCCACAGAACCTTTAACCAAACCGCTGCTTCTTTTGAGAGCTCTGTTTTGTCATTTACAAAACCCCAAGAGCCACCAGCCTCTCCCAGGCTTTGCTATTTCCACTTTCCCAACTGATCCGCACAGTAACTCGAAGCCAAAACCGACACAAGCTCTAGAGGCTTAGGTGAGGATGTGGGGACTCTGTGCATGACTTATGAACCTTTAATGAAATGATAGACTGGCCACAGCGCTGCCTCGCATCCCAGCCTGATGTTTGCACACCTCTGTTCCTGAACAGAGGATAGGGAGCCTAATAACGTACACAGACACAGGTTACAGATTAGCCAGGACATGAGAGGGTAGTTTAGAATTAAAAATCCATGTTTCAGCAGGCATCTCATGCAAACACAGGATGGAAGGAGACTGCAGCAGTGCTGCCCCCGTGGCTGTCTGTGGGGCAAATGCTGCTCTTGGCCATGTGCACTGGAGATGTGGCAGGAGGTACCTCCATGAGGATGGAGCATCTGCCACTCAGGCTGTGCCCACACCAGCTTCTCTCTGCTGACTTCTCTCTTCTCTGCACTCAAGTGCAGCCTGTACCATGCACAGCAAGAACTGAACATAGAAAGCAACTTCTGGAAGTCAATTAAAAGGCCATTTACAAAGGACAGTTTCCATATCTGTGACAAATCCAAGCTTTTCATAGCTGGCAGCAGGGCCCTGGCACTCAAATAATCTCTTTCCCAGGGGCATATCCAAATGGAAAACAGAATCAGCCTTTGTCAGGCCACAGCAGCGTGGTCTATGCACACTCCCAAGGGATCAAAGCAAAAAGATACCCCAAAGGCATCTGAGATGCCCTTCCTTCCCTCTCCTGATCACTTGGTCTCTGATTCAAAGTGCCTCAGACCTGTTACCAAGCAATCCTATTCATTACACAATGAATATACTGTAATTATAAGAATAATTATGCTGTCCTGGCTCATTGTGCTCCAGGACAAGGAGCAGGTTCCTTTGCCAGCTGACCTCTCAATACCACTGCAAGGTTAAGCTCCCTGCAGAGCCCTCTAGAGCCAGACAGTTCACTGGAAAGCAGCAAAGTTGGTGCTAGAGCACAAGCCTGCCTTCTCCCATTGCAGTGACAGATAAACCCTACAGCTCTTTATCCAGCTGATCTCTCGAGGCTTGGAAGGCTCAGGGAAATTAAGATTTGCTTTTACAGAGATTGATGGTGCTGTCAGTCACAAAACAAGCTGGTAGCTAACAGAGGGCAGGCGAGTCTCCACACATTCAGTGAAAGGAATCACATATCCTTGTATGAGAGACTGGAACCACATTCCTTTAAACAGAAAGACCTTAAATTTTCCTGCCTGGTAGAGAAGAGAGCTCAACTGCCATGACAAGGGTTTATATTTCTGCCAATACAAACTCCTAGAGAGGAGAGGGCAAGAGCAGTTGACAACTGTAATATGTGCCTTGCCATAAAACACTGCTTGAAATGAGGGGCTCTGTTTCAAGTAGATTTACTTTATACTTATGAATTTTGTCTAGTCCGAGCAAACGCCTACCAGAACTCTCCATTCCTTCAGAGACTTGTTTCTGTGTTTCTGCAGCAAAATTCCAGCATCCCATTAAAGGGAACGCTTTCCAGGCTGTACCAGAGAGACAAAGGAGCCATTTCCAAACTATTTACAGTGCTGTAGCTTCCACTTTTTGAAAACAGAGAGAAGATAAAAGCCTCTGCCTGATGGAGCTGGCATACAAGAGGAGATACTACAGGAGAACACAACAAAGACAGGCTACTCTGTGAAACAGTCTTGCTGCTTCAGAGAAAGGAGGAGGCAGCAGAGCCCAATACCGATAAAAAGTGAAGGTATGGGGGAAGAAAAGCGCTTTGCCTTCATCTGCACAAACACCCAGTCAGCTGTAACCCATCTGCAGGAACACACGTGGTTTCCATGCCTGCTGGCATCCAGGCTCTCACCTGCAGGACAATGGGGAGCTGCTCCGGGGGGTTGCGGTTCTCCACACCCATGGTCAGCCAGACCTGGAATGCCGTCAGCTGCTCCGCAAAGAAGGGGCTGTGCTGTTGGAGCAAGGACAGGAGCACAGAGTTGAGTTAAAACCAAAACCGAACACAGTGAAGCAGTCTCAGCACTTACAGACTCGCACAGTTTTTGGTTTCCAAAACCTATTTCTTTTAGCTGACGCACATTTCATACATTCCCAGAGTGCCCTGGGCTGGAAGGGACCTTAAACCTCATCCGGTTCCAACCCCTTGCCACGGGCAGGGACACCTTCCACTAGAGCAGCTTGCTCCAAGCCTCATCCAGCCTGGCCTTAAGCACGGCCAGGGATGAGTTACTTGGTGAGATCTGACGTCCTGCAGCACGTTTAAGTTCTGTGAACCTGCTCAATACACAGCGCATCTTCTGCCTCCCAAAACCAGCACTGACATTACTCCCTAAACCACTCTGCTGAGCAGTGCACACTTGGATGGTCCCTGGGCACACCAGCATCCCCTGTCAGTGCACCAGTGCCTGAGGAAATGCTCCTGTTGCCATCCATCACCCCAAGTATGTGGTGCAAGCTGGGTATGAGAAATACCAACCAAAGCTGCCAGCTGGAAATCCACAGGGAACAGAAACTGAGTGGGAAGGAGGCAGGGGGGAGATGGGAGGAGGGAGAATGCACCAACCCAAACCCACCAGAGGCCACTTGCTGCCCAGCCACCACCGGGCAAGGCCTTCGTCCACAAGGTTATTGGATTTTCCAGGTCTGACCAGGAAAGAACACCTACAGAACACGCAGGAGTCAGACACACGTGTTTTATGATGTGCTGCTGAAACAAAACTGCCCTGAGGAGATTGTTGATTGCTTTATGCAGGGCCAGGCTGGACTCCCAACCCACAGCGTGGCTGGTGAACGGATGGCAGCAGGTAAAGGTAATGTTGTGACTCACCCGGGCTTCTGACACCCTGGACAGCAAGAGCTGCTTCTGCCAGCCTGGATCTGAACCAGGCTGACTAAGCCCACAATGTCCCTTTCCCTGCCTTGCACTGAGCAATTCCTCCCAGGGTTACTGCTGGCCAGCAGCACCTCATCTCCTCTAACTTACAATGCATCTTGATGGGCATAAATCAAGGGGCTTGAGGGCAAGACGCTGATTAGAACACAAGAAATCCATCAGAGATGCTTCTGCTCCATCATTTGTCACAGTGCAGAGCTGAGCCTTTTCCACTCCCTCCCAAACCAACAGCCAAACTTCCTGTCCCCGTAGGTGTCTCAGAGATGCTCAACAGATTAATACTTGTCCCCTCCCTGCAGAGCAGGCACCTACGTGGTGTTAATCACACTGGACTTTAAATGGAAGCATAAGGAATAGCTCACAAGAAGACTCGAGCCTGGCCAGCTCATGAAGTCCAAGCTGTGACAGCATGTTGATAGCTCTACCCACTGCAACTTCTAGTCCAAACATGCAAGAAATCACATCTGTCATTGAAACCCTGCTTTAAACTGGGCACACAGGATGTCAAGACATCACCCAACTTACCCTAAAGGCAGTTCCTTCCTCTATAATTGTAGGTAATTGGGAAAGGCAAATATCAACTGCAAGGTCCCAAGCTTGCCTAGAGGAAAAGGTGAGAGAGGGAAGAGAAGTCACCACAGGTTAGTCCTAAGTAATATCAAAGTAAACTTAAATCCTGATCATACAAGTATGTGGACAAAGCAATGCTGTCTGAGTGGCTTAGAAATGTTTAATATTCCCATCTTCTAAAGACAAGTATAACACAGGAGAACTACCCAGATAAACAGTGAGAAGGTCTGGTCCAGCATCAGGCTGATGAACAAAACATGTGCGAGGTAAAGAGATCCATGGCTGAAGGTCACAGACCCTGCTCCTCTCTGTGATGTGGAGAGAAGCCAGAGCGAACTGAAGTCCTATTATACACCTGTCCTCAGGCAAAAATAGATGAACTCAACCCTGGATTAGCTCCAACCCACGACCCTTCAGCACACTCCTCTGCACGCACCCAAACCCTGGCTCGCTCTGTATTGTGTCACAGCAGAGCAGCTCAGGTGGATGGCCCTTCAGCCCACCATTCACGGATACACCTACACCAGTACCTTAATTCCCCCTTTCCACATCCTCCACAGAGCTGCCGTGTCACTGCACACAGCACTGAGACAAGTGACTCGCTCTTCAGTAATCTAATTCCAAGCTGGGTTTTGCGTGGCAGCCTTGTTAGAGATCAGCTCTCCATGAGTCACCCCAGGACGCGCTAAAGTAGGAGAGGAAATACTGAATGACTTCTGCTTTCACACTTATCCCTATACTATTTAATGGCTGAAGTATTGTAACTCGCAATATTTTAGTGCTGCAGCTGTCACAGCACTTAAATTACGTACAGCGGCCTAGGAACCTGATTGAGTGCAAACAAGATGTGCTACAGTCTGCTTCAACAGGCTCACAAACCATAAAATCCATGCGTTAGTCCCCAGCATTCCTAAAACACCTCTAAAAAGTGAAACAGTTACTTTTTACCCCAGAAACAATTAGCCCATATCTATCCATTGATGTTCCACACACTTCTCATTTTAACATAAGAATTAGTGCACTCTGAAGGGCTCAGTCAAACCACCACCCACTGGGTTTCTGACACAGAAGGAACTAATTTGTTCCTCAACTACATTTGCTCTTCCATGGCTCATGGGCATCATGTGGTAACATCAATACACTGAGCAATGTTTCTTCTCCCAGGAACACTTGCAGACATATGAGGCCATAGGTGATAATCAATACAGTGTGCTTTAGTTACCTGCTCTAATAAGTTCCTAAATCGCACTGTTTGGAGTCAAACAAAGCCCTCCATTCGAACAATAGCCATGTGAAGTCCATCCCATTAGTCTAACTGGAGGCTGTTCCCAACTGAAAACCATCACCCCAATTAGATGGAAGAATAAACTCGAAGGCTCTTGTATTTTATCTCTGGATTCAGGAGATGCAGCTTGCTTTACTTGCCCCAGACCTTCTCCCTCTGTTTCTCAGCCCTCACTTTCCACTTGACAATATGCTGCCAATATAATTAAGAGGCAATCAAGAGATAATCGAAGCATGGCAAGAAATGCTCCCCACATGCTCAATAAAGACCTACGCTGGAGAGAAACTGTTTACACAGAGCTGATGAGACAGAGATTTATTCCTGGTTGTGGCAGAGGCAAAGTCAATCAGTGCAAATACAAAGATCGCTTCCTTCAGGTACAGAAGGTGTATTTCTGACTTACCCGGAACGGGCACCAGCTCCTAGGGAAACCCTCTCAAACACTAAAGCCCATCAATACCTTGTGCCTTTGAGAGATGTTTTACTAGACAGGAGAAAAACAGTTTAGAGATCGAGGACAACCAATTTTATTTCGGCTGTCTACAGAAGGGTTCTGCACAGGCACAGTGCTAAGACGCTGAGCTTCTCATTGTAGGTAAGAAGCACTAACGCTGCTAGAACAACATCCAAAGCAGCCCTGCAAGGCCAAATCTCAAAGGATTTAAGTGTTATCAGAAAGAAGAAACTCAAATTTGAAGATATTTTAGTAGATTAAAACAAAAGCACTTTTGATGCTCCAAAAGCAGCCAACGCAGCCATGTGAGTGCTACTCAACCTTCCTAAAGAGTAACCACCAACATGAAGCCTTAACATTATTGCTTACCCAATCTAGTGCTCCTGAGCACCAGAGTTAGATAACAGAGACTTCCAGTCCCTGTGAAAGAGACTGGAAGTGCCTTTCCAGCCTTTCAAACCAGCCCAGCCCATGGCTTGTGAGGCTTTAGGTTGCCCATGAGCAGCCCCACAGGTAGCTCCCTGTGTTGGTGATGGCATCAAACAGCATTACAACAATTAAAAGATTCAAAACAAGCCCCAGATGAATGGTAAAGGACTAATGCCATGGAATACGTGAGGGAAACACAAGGGGAACATCACTGTTTACAGTCATGGGGAAAATAATGGCTGGTGGTGGGGAGGAGGAGCAGTGATTGACGGTTTTAATACGGAGGGGGAACCAGAAAGGTGGGTAAACCACAGACACGCTCACTGAACTAATATTCCACTTCAGCACACAAACGAGATAACTTATGGAGCAGCAGTGAACAAGGATGGGTGGTGTCGCACTCTCACAGTGATTTATGGAAGCCAACCCAAGAAATTGCTCCTGCTCTCCCTTCCCTGCAGAGCCTGCTGTCTGCAAAGGGCTTTGAAGATTTGTTTTCACTACATCAGGTACAAAAGGAGCTTGGCAATACCCCCACATTGCTCTTTCCTCTCTTTACTGTGCCCATCCAACAAGCCTGAGCCCCCACCACGACAAGATGACACTAGCCACGGGGCAAGCACCTGCTGAAATACTGCAGAGCTCCAACTGCGCTATGTCATGCTACTAAAGAATGTGTGTTACTGTGTTATCCTAATTGCTCTGTAAGTACAACAAATGGATTGAGCACATGCATAAGAACAGAGAACACCTCCCCTTTGTACCCCCCTGTTCAGTCAGAAGCCATCACACACTTGATGTAAGATTACTCGATGCACGAGATGCAAGGGATCACCCTGCACAAGGATACTGCACTTCAGATTACACAAAAATGAAAAGGCAGTTTCCATAATTCTACAATAAAAATTAAAAAGGGAAAAAGAGCTGCCCCCAAATCCATCATTAACTCCTCCCACGGCAGAAATACTCATCTAATTTGTCTCTATATCCTACTTTCAATCTCTCTTACCCTTCAGGAAAGTCCCTATTCACGTACCCCAGACTCCATCTATGGCCACTCAGCCTGATCCCAGCTTCATTACAGCAGGACTGCTGAAGCTGCCAATAATTTAACATGAGCTCATCCAGTGCCTTTCCTGCTTGCAGAGGTGCTGCAAGGTTCAGACTTACAAGCAAGGAACAGACAGCCAAGAGCTCCAGCTCTGCTCAGTGGCTGCTTGATGGGGCAGGAATCAGCTGGCAACGGAAGGCCACAGGGACACTCTAACAGCAGAGATGAAGCACAGTGGAGAGGCGAGCATTGGTCTTCCTTCAGTGTGGTGGACCTGCAGATCATGGCAGCACGTTTTCTGACGCTCACTCCTGGGCTGAGTTATGCTTTGAACCCTCATATCACGTGTTTTTATAACATATCATTACTGTTCTCTCTTCTAGGAACGGTCTGTATCATACTGTACCACAGGAGACTGGGGACAATGAGTATTTCTTACTGGGACAGTCATCCTGAGAAGCCACCAAAGAGCAGCTGCGGCTCCCTGTGGTCCTGGGGCTCAGCGGCCAGGGTACCTGCACGGCTGGAATGGCGTTTCTGGAACCGTTACGTGCTTCAGACTGTACCACATGTGGGACAAGACTCCTCATGCTTGTTTTGCCTGCAAGCACACTTCAGCCACAGCCCCTGCTTGACTGGATGACAGACTTCAGCTGATCCCCCTGCTCCTCGGTGGCACTGGGACCTCCCAAAGCCCCCTCCAGGGCTCCGGCTGGAAGCTCAGACACAAGTGTCTGGGAACAGCTACTGCTGTGGATACTTAGCACAACTCTGAAACCCTCCCTTCTTCCACCAGGGCATTCCCCTGCTTAGACACAACTTAAAGCACGCGCTTTGCTATTTTTGTCCCCTTGTCTCCATTAAACTATCCACAGTCCATTAGTGGGTCTTGGAGATGTTAAGATGAACACACAGACACACAATAAAATCTGGTTAGACCAGCAGTGTAATCTGAATTAATCCCATCCTTCAAATGCCAAGCAGTTCCAAATGCCCTTCTGAACAATCCCTCCTTGCTGCCATACACAGTCCCTCCCTGCAGCCCAGGGACTCCTTTCTCTGAGCCAGTCGAGCAGCCCTGCATCCATCCTGCCACACTCCCCCAGCTCCCCTCCCACCTGGAATTGTGCTGCTGCATTATGGTTCTCTTTTCAGCCAGAATTCCAAGCTTACTTTATTCGCAGTGTTATGACTTCCTTCCAACTCAAATCTCATGATCATCGTACACGCCAGTGCAATATTTCCATAATGGACAAATCAAAGCTCTTCCAAAGCATAATTAAGGTACTTTGTTTTAATATATGACCTGTGTTAGGAGATATTTCCAAATGCATTATTAGGTCTTTTCAAAGGCTGTGAATATAACTTGCTGGCAACAGCAGTAATGTATAAACCATAATCCATCACCACAGAGATCAAGATGATGACAGAGCATCAGGCCTCCTATTCTTACTGCACAATAGAGGGAACAACTCTGGAAGTCGACTAGTACAGCCAGTCAATCAATATATATTAATATTAATACCTGTATTATAGTAGTGCCTGCAGCAGCCAAGAACCTACAGTGTGAGGCACCAGGCAAGCACAACCCACAGCCCGTGCCCGGCAGGGCTCATGCCTGAGCAGGTGAACCAGAGGAAGCCAACACAATCAGAAAGACACAACAGGAAATGTCAGAGCCCAACAATGAGGGCAAGGTCGCTGAGATGAGCTCTCCTGCCTCCTAAGCACAGTGCTCTTGGGGAAATGAAGACTGGCAGATTTTCCCTTCAAGGAAGTTTTCACTTTCCCTCAACTACTGGGGCAAAGCCGATGATGAACAGGGAGGTGACAGTGGTCTCCCACAAGAGTTGACAGAACACCGATTTAATAGGTCAAAATCATTAGGAGTTGTTTCCAAAGGCATTCCTACCTCCTGCAGCCCCCGTGCTCCTGTACCACCCAGCCAGATCCCCAGATCACGAGGTGTTTGAGCATGACTCTGGGGAAATGCCCATTTCTAGTCACCATGCCAGCTGTGAACGTGTGGAACAGCTTGTGTCCAACAGACAACAGTCATAACACAGTAATCCCACAGTGCCTTTGTGAATGGAGGAGAAAAGCCCAGATGAGCACCCAGAGGATAATGGAAGAGGATACATGCACATATGTACTGGGGAAGCTGTAACAACACACCTCCACTTTGACTGCGAGCAGTAAGTTAAAACCCAAGTGAGCATCACTGACAACACAGCAGCCAGGACTCACTCCCCAAACCCCATCTGACATGCTGGGAATGGAAAAAATGAGCGAAGAGCCTCAAATACACCAGCAATCAGCAAACCCTTGCTGCACCATCCAACATGTAACGATGCGGATGTGGATCCAACGCGGTCACCAAGTCATGTCTTCCCAACGCTCCTTTGGCCAACTCTCCCGTCCTCTAGCCACATCACTGAGGTTATCTAAACACTAAAGTGGGTTTGGAGGCTGCAGATCAGGGATCCATTAGAAAACTCTTGAATGAAAGGTGACAGATAAGTGGCTATTTTTAGACAACATTTAAGCAAGCCCTAAATTAGTTTCTAAATGCGTCCCTGCTGAACAGTCACACTAATGAACTGAGCCACCTCTGACAGATTGGCTTCAAACTGCACGTTTTCTGGGATGCTGAATAAAACGTGTCAAGGGATTCTCTGCTCACCGGCTGCTTCGCAATTCACAGGAAGAGCCTTGTGGGTGACTTCTCCTGAGAATTTCTTCCTCTGGTAAACCTTAAAAAGCAGTGATGATGCTGTTAACCTGTGGTTTGGCCTGAGGAACTTAACAGAGGCATTCTGCAGCAGGAGAAATACAGTACAAGCAAGGAATGGACATCTAGAATCCATCACGCTACCATGAGGCTCCGTAAGATACAGAACGAGATCCAGGGATTCCTCCTTTCATTCCCGTGGTTCAGCACGTGAACGGCAAGACCAGCTCCACGTCAAGCCATACTCTCATAGGAAACCAAAATACAGGCTTTTAATACGCTCGTAATAAGAATGAATTATACCCCCATGAGGAACTGGAAATAGAGGCTTTTAATATGCTGGCAATGAGTTATAAATAACTCCAGAGATTTACTGGTTTAATTTCACCATTCCTGCAGATGTGTTCCACCTTTCTGCAACGCGGTTCTGCTGCTTGAGATGAGCCACATCCAGCAGCAGCATCACCTCAGAGCCACCACCTGAACCCCAGAGGGTTTCCTGCTCCACACCGACAGCACAGCCCCTCATGTCACACAAGGTGAAACAACTCACTGCAGTTACAAAACCAGCTCTCCTCAGGAGCTGCTAGTCCAAAGCACTGAAGAACACAGCTTGCTGGGTACAAGCTCGCAGCACACTCAGAGAGGCCACCCAGCTCCAACTACTCCATCCAAAGCCTCCCTGTTGCTCCACACTCTTCAATAATTAAAGCAGCTTCATAATTGCCAGCAAACGCCTCCGCAGCGACCGCTTCCACCTGCAACTGCTGGGGGAGCTCTGTCTTTAGCTTGGGGAAACCATGATTGCTGCCATCAGCCCTGCACTGATCACCATCACTCCATACATTCATTTTCCTCCACAATTTCATGGAGGAAATGCATCAAAAGTGCAGGCAAATTAAGGCCACTCAGCTGCCTTTACCTGTTGCTTTATTAGCCTTTTAGCGTGCTACCCAGCTATCATCATCTCCAGGAGCTATGATAGCTTGACTGCACCAGCTTTACTTAGCCAGATGTTATACCGTCCTATTCTTAATCATAGTGAATAAATATAAGCAAACATTTTTGGTATCACTGTTACATTTATTGCTCATGGGACACTGGTTTGACAGCGAAACCCCCCCTTAAGCTTTTCAGTAATGGTGCCACCTGCATTTCTATTAATCATCCTAAAAGCACCACTAGAAGTTGATGAACTCCGCAGCAAAGGATTTCTTCCACTTCAACATCCCAAGTGACAAACTTTTCCCCCAAGTCCCCATCTCCCCCCATCCTTTGCAATCTGTGATCAGCTTTACTTTGGGAAAATAAAGGTAGCAGATGCCCGACTTCTTTTCTATTTGGGGGGAAAGATTGGAGTGACCTGATGGTGCTGTATCAGAGAATTACATTATAATTCGGCATGCACAGAGATGGGTATAATGCTGCCACAGACTGCTTCAGTTTTGATTCTGGCTAAACCAGCAAAGCACTGTGTAGTCTTAAGCAGTAACAATCTTCCATGACTCCAGAGCCCGAAACCTCCTTAAGGCACCAGCACGTGCCTCTGAAGCCACAGGCTGTCACTTACCACATGGCGTGCATGTAGGTGGGCGGCAGGCGGGGGCTGCTCACCGGGGTGCAGTTGTAGGATCTCATAATCCTTTCTGCCAAGAGAAAGTTCCGAAATAAACTGGCCACAAGCAGGTCCTGCCTGAAGAGCTTCTGGAAAAGGTCTGCCAAGAGAGCAGGAGTTACTGGGGGGGCAGAGCTGCAGAGCTTCAGTGCCCCACGTAACACGCAAAACCCGCTTAAAATATAAACCATGTTAACATCTTATTCCAGTTAGAAGGACTCAACACTGGCTCTGCAGTGGCAGGATGTGACAACTGTCAGAAGGGAATCCTGCCTCTGAGTTCTCTTCAAGCAACACAGCCACTCGCCATTTTACATTAACGAATCAAACAGTGTTCTGTATCAGGCTCCTTTTGCCTTCTTTTAGATAAAATTCCCCTGTTGGTGTTTCAGCCTGAGTTTTCGGAAGTTACGGAAGGAGAAAAGGACCTCTGTGTGTTATTTAATCGAGAACTACACACCTGTAAACTGGCAGTTGGCTGTGCTCGTAAGAAGCCAAAATGAATCCTAAAAGACAGCAAATGTGCTCTCCTCCATAGAGGTAAAGATGAATTCAGGTAATGCTGAGCATCAGGAAGAGTGTAGCTGGAAAACTGTTCACACATTTGGCCACCCATGCTCCAGAGTTACCAATTCAAAGCACAACAGGGACAGAGAAATGGGATGATGTTACTGATGGGGAACCCTCGGTGCCTTACCAGCAAAGAGGAAAGAACCCTTTATTTGTGATACTAACAAAGTCTGGAAGAAAACAGATTGCTCTGCACAGGTACAGTAAGAATGAGAATCGTTCAAGCTTAAAGCAGTCATGTCAGCACTAGAAAAAAACCTTTTGATTTCTAATGATCAGGTGGCTGAAACGCTCCTGGTAAAAAGAGTGAATTAAAAAGTTGAACTAGCCTTGAGATCCAGTCTGATCTGTGCTCTCCATAGCAGGCTTTCGTTTTCTCCTCCTGTCAGTGCCTCATTTATCTCACTCTTCACCCTTGTACTGTGAATAAGCAATGCTCACTCCTGAGCAGACTCGGCCCGCCTGCCCAAGCCTTACCTCTAGGCAAGACGTTCCAGGCGATGGTGTCTGTGATAGCAGTGAAGATCCAGTTCAGCTCTCCCAGGGGGGTTCTCCTGTCATTCAGTCTGCCCGGGATCCTACAATGGGGAAAAAATCCATTTCCTATTAAACCCATGTTTGTGATGCACACATGCACACCTCTGAGGCTCAGTCAAGGCCCACCGAACGATTCCAGACCTGAATTCTTAACAAAGAATTCACGTTGCTGACAGACTTCCCTTATCCAAAGTCTATTACGTTTGAATTTGCTTGGGAGATGAACTGCTAGATAAAGGATGATAAAGCAGGAATTATTTACAGGTAACTGAGCTAAAGGAAAATGTCTGGGAAGACATCACAGGGATGATGTGGAGTTCTGAGATGCAATGGAAATGCCTTTTTCCTTCTGAAGTACCACCCAGTTTCATTGTATCCGTTATTCACCTCCTGCTGAAGCATTTAATAATCAATCTTACAAACCACTTGCTTGCCATCTGTACCATCCTCGTGTAAGAACTCCTGAGGACCTTGCTTTTGTAGACTGAAACAAGTCATCCAGGAGCCAAACAAAGATCTCATCCTGTATCTGCTCACCAGTGAGGTCCAAAGACACTACAGGACCAACATGTAATCTGATTTCTGTGACTGCAGAGACCAAAAGTCAGCCTGCCCTGACCCAAAATCAATGCACTTGCTATTTAAGCGGGGAAAAGCTGTAAGCTGGTCTTCAGCATCTCTCAGCTTCTGCCTCCAGCCTCAGCAGCTTTCCTCACTGTACTTCCTAATGCTTATTTGCTTCTCCTGGAAACACAAACAAGAAGAAAAAAGCCACCCCACCACAATGAACAGATTCCTCCTGGGCTCTCTTATTAACATGCAGACACTCGCATAGCAGACACAACCCGGCGCTCTCAAGCAGAGCCTCTTCCCCTTGACAAGGTACCAGAGAGGATGAGGAAACTTGGGAAACATGCACCCAACCCAGTAAGACATCCTATGATTCAATCCCAACACACCCCAGCTTCCCTCCAGGAACAACTTTCAACCATTAGAAGTATCAAGACAAACTGCATGAAGCACTTTCTCTATAGCCACTTACCCTCCTGCTCTGTACAGCAGCACTACATCCACGCACGTTCAGATGGAGCATATTCCCTTGCACGCATGTAATTTCTAAACCAGCCTGAAATTAACATCTTATAAAGGATTCCTGTCTGTCTTGGTATCAGAGGGAAAACCTACATCTCTGAGCCAGCATTCGTTAACCAGAGCAGGCGGAGGGAACTCAAGGCCACTGCTCTTGTGAGGATTTCACATCAATATTTGCATTGCAGAACACCCTCTGCAGCATTTCCAAGTCAGAACATTATTACATAGACATTGAAATGATCTTTGCCAAGATTCTCAGCAAGCCAAACACTGAACCTAAACCATTTGATGGCCACTTCCAAGGCACTTTTCAGCCAGAAAGGCTGCACCACAGCATGATGTTAGAGCAAGCAACCACAACGTGGGCCAGAGTCCAAAGCGAGACACAAACCAATGCACTGTGTGTTTCTTCACCCACTTATACACATCTGTTTGAAACAATCAGTCATGCTCTTTTTTAACATCATCTAGCCCTCTCGTCAAGAAGCAGAGGTCACTTGACTTGTTCTTTCTGTAGAGGTTCACTACACAAATGCACTTACTGTCATTTCTCAGGTAAAATACTTTGGACGAGTACATTTCCCTTTACAATCTCCTCTTTCTTCTTTTCCTTTCTGTCTGGGCAGGCATCTACAGAACCAGAACGTCACAAGGCTCCAGAAAGTCTTCTTCCCCATGAGGAACACTGCTGTCGTCCTCATATCGCTTCTCCTGATGTCTTTCACATTAAGCTCTGACAACCAGCGAGAGCCTTTGACAGTGAGGACAAAGCAGACCTCATCTGTAAAAACTAGTTCTGAGGGAGGGGAAGAAAAGGGAAAAGGGCAGCACGTCCCAGCTGCTCGCTGCAACTGAACAGCTCCCAACTCCCAATTGCTTCTTCCATCAACTTCCTGAGAGATGCCTTCACCGAGACCTAAATCATGGCAGTCTATTGTGCAAAGTGAGGGCTACAAAATGCCAGGGTCACGGAGGAGCTCGTGCGAGCTGCAGCCATCAACCACCTTGTCAAAAATTCCACAGGATCCCGTGAATCATTTCCACTACAGGGGAAGCATTTGCCCCAAAGGATGCCAGGTTCTCCCTTCAGTGGGCTCCATCGGTATCTCTTCTTTTGGGATGCAATACATACAAACACTGGGATGTGCAGGATCGTACTTAGATTTCAGAACATGAGCAGCTTTGGTACTGATGTATCAAATACCCATATGCACAATGATTTTAAACAGAAAATAACACAAATTTCCCTTTTCATTCCTCCGGGGGAAAAGAGGTACCAAAGCAATCAGTACCATGAGTAGGAACATAATACAATGCTGTGGACACCTCTAGAACTGGCAAGAGCTGCTGAGACAGGATCAACACAGTTCATGTGCTCAGAGACAACATGTTCTCTTCACAAAGGAGAGCAGCGAGGCATGGGGCTGCTATTGGGCTCCCAAAACCTTGGGAGCTACTCGAGCAAGACAAAACCTTTGAGGTTCTTCAGCTGTCTGTTTGAGTGCTGCAGAGCTCTGCATGCCAGTGCTCAGTCTCTCGACTCTCCATATGAAGACACGAACAAAGTGTTGCCATGAAAACCACCCTTTTGAGTGCTATCTTCACGCTGGATTTACAATAGGCTTTGCCTACACTAGAGGCTGATACCCTGCAACAATGGTGAGAAGATGAAACACTCCATTTCAATAAACCCCAGCTCGTTACAGAAGACAAACTTTCCAGAATAACAGCTTCAATAGCAAAGTTTTGCCTCAGCTCAAGCACTAAGGAGGGAGGTATCACCAACAGGCAGCGTGGCACAGCACCGTTAGACCAGCGTTAAAACCACGTAGTCCAACACATCCTCAAACATGCTCTAATGCTGTCTACTGAATGTTCTGGAAGAAAGCAAAGGGTTGGAAGGTGCCTGCCCTCGCTCGAAAGGCAAACTCACAACGACACTTTTCCCACTAGAAAGAAAATGGTAACTACAAACCCTCAGGCTGCAGCATTCCAGCAGGTGAAATGGTTGAGCAGGTGAAACAGATGAGATGGACATCTCACCTTGTGCTACCTGTAACGACAGAGAGACCAGGGTCCTGTCGACAACAGAACCATTGCTCTGCCTTCTGCTGCCTTTATGCACTTGCCCAAGAGGCAGCAGGATTTGTCCCTGCCCACTCCTGCTGAAACAACAGAGCTTTTTGCTAGTAGCCAAACACTTCTCCCCATCTAGTTTGAATCCTGATGACTTCTACCAAGCCTCGGTACGGGCAGCTCTGGCAGCAGCTCCTCCACCAGGCAGCAGGGTGTTCCAGGGCACTATCAGTATGATTTCAGAGCACAGTATTGATTCTTGTTGGAAATACCATTTCAATGTAGCAGTTGGCCTTGTCTGCTTACACAGCAACACCCACTTTGTTTGTTCAGGCCCAAGCACGGCCAGGAAGGTTCTTCCATACCTCGGCAGCTTTTGTCCTGACTTTTTCAAACAAACCACCATTTCCGGTGACTTTCCACACAACAAACTCTTCCGAGACCAAAGTGAGGAATTCAAATAGCCAGCAGAAAGCTGCTGGTGGTATGAAGCTCTGATGGCCCCAGGCGAGGCCAATGGACCCCAGCAGCCACAGTGGGCAGGATACCAGCCAGGCAGAGGAAATGGCACTGGAAGGGACTGGAGCAGCCAATAGTGCCTATTGGGATCACGGGGGAAAGAATCCTGATCCCACTCAGCTGCTCTCCTTCGCCTGCCCTGCCATTTCCCACCCTGAAGGTGAGTGCTCAGAGCACACACCAAAGATGTTTGTTAGAGCACAGCGTACATTTCCCTCACTTACATTACTTCTGCCATGTAATATCGTGGGATTTTATTCTCCTGCTTTATCTTTAAAGTGGCTCCTACTGAACCATTACTCATCAATAATCAACAACATTAAAGCATTCACAATTTCCAGTCAGTGACATTTGACAATACCTAAAGTGGAAACAGAAATTAATTTTCATCTCAGATCTGTTATTTCTCATGATTTTCAGCAATGGGCTTTGTGCTGGTGAGTGACAGCAGAGACGGGCTCTGCTCTCAGAGCAGCAGCAGCTCAGGCTGCAGCCAGACGCAGCTCTCCCACGCTGCTCCTGCCTAGTGACGGAGAGCTGACAGTCACAAAAGGTCCTTTTTCATCAAACCCTGACAGCAGGGGATGAGGCTCCTTCCTGCTTGTGAACGTGAGCTGTGGGACCATACTCCTGTGCTCATTTGAGAAGATGGTTTCCTAAGCGGCCTCCTCGGAAGCACCAACAGCCCAAGGCTCACCGTGAGTTTTGTTCAGAGGATTCCCTCCTTCTGCAACAGGGACCCAGAGAAAAAGATCCCAGGAAGCAACATCCCACCCCTGCTCCCTGGAGAATGGGACTTCGGGAGGGAGCCTAATGCAGCAGCATGGATCAAAGCATCACTCTTGTACATCCCTGGCTCTCAGCAGTCAGCTTTGTATTCCCACCCGACTCCAAAAACTTAAACGATTCCTTCGGGGTTTTCCCCAAGTGTTTAAAAAGATCACAGCCCCACTTCATCCCACTCAACAGCCACACAGATTGTGCCCACAGACACAGCGGCACATTGGTGAGCCAACAGGACAGAGCAACCAAGGCAGCGGGAACGCCTGACATCAATGCTGCCACCAAAGTTCCCAAATTCCCAGAACTTCACCAACATCATTTTCCTCTCCACCTCCAGCAAAGATCCTTATTTTTAACCTTCATCTCCAAAGGCGTGTGATCTAACCGCACATCAGAACACATCCCAGGCCCAGTCATCGGGCCCTGGCTTAGCCCAGGCCATCAGAAATCTGAGCTCCTCACTGCAGCCTCCTTCAGGCCCCAGGTCTGCAGCTTCAGTGCCAGATAAACTCCTGCCCCAGTTTTAGAGACAACTATATCAGATATGACAGAGTACACACAGCCAACCCAGGAGGTACTCCAGCACTATCTCCAGACTGTAGTAAAACCCACGTGCTTCCTATAATGGGTACAGACTGAAATAATAATGAGATCCCCAGGAACATACTTCTGGCACACTTGCCATGAAAACAGCCCTTAAAGAATGCATATTTCCTGTAATATTGACCTGTAAGAACCAAGAATACCGAAGAAAACCTCTTTTGCCTGTAAGCCATTATTTAAAGAGCATTTAACACTCAGCAGCACATCCAAGTGTTCCATGAAGCAGACTCTTAAGGTACCTGGCTCAGACCTTCCCTGACCCTCGCCATATGTTCCTTCATTAGGTACATTCTTGTAGCAATGTTAATTGCAATCAACATAACATTGTCATTGCTCTGGAACACATTTATCCAGTGGCCTGAGGTGACCCCAGCCCAGGCTGGTGATGCCCATTGGTTCTTCACATCCCAAATCCCCTCCTAAGCACACAGCAGAGCAAGGTGAAGCCCTGGGGAGGTTTTACGCTTCCTTCCTGCTCCTCATCTCCTGAAATCCAAATGGAAAACAAAGGCCATCACATTTTACAATGGTTTTCAGAGAAGACAACATCCAGCAGTGGACCCTCTCCTACGCTACCACATCTCTGAAACCACCCCGGTGCTGCCTCGGACAGATGGGATCCTGTCTCTTATTCTAGTTGTAAATTGAGATACTATTCTTATTGGGCAAGGTTAGTGTCTCTGAAATACAGCTGTACGAGAATCATTACCCAGCTTCCCCAACTGAGATGAGGTGGGGTAATCAAGTTTTCACATACAAAACAAGCATGATTAAATACCTCAAGACTACTCAAGAGCCCGTCTCTTCTAAAATACATGTTGTGGAAGAGTGAGTAGCACCGAGGAGCATTTTTAACCCCACCTGAATGTAAAACATGCAGGTTAACATGGAGTGATTTACTGAAGTAAAATCTGAACAAGAAACATTAGCAGAGGCAATCTTAGCCTCACGGCTTCTGCTGTAACAGGTAATTGTGACTGGCAGCAGGAGCAATGAAGGATTCCTGCACCTCGCCGCACCAGGCAGCGCCTTATTAAAGCACCAGGAAGTATGGTAATGTACTTCTATTAAGAATTCACCCTTATTATGCAGATTCCTGTTCTCCTGACCCCTTCTGGGGTGCCCTTCAGTTCTTCAGTCTCCATTTCACACAAAGGATGCTAGCTGGACTCCGGACATCCGTGTGGCACAGGAGTTCCAATTAATCAACAACTGCATTTCTAAGTCTCCATTGCTCAGAAATCGAATGAACGATCTTTAATGAATCACTCCCTGGCAGTGTGTGTGTGTGTGTATGTGTGTGCATCAGTGTTCCAAGCACAGGGCATTCAAAAGCAATCTGCAGGGAGCACAGAACCACTGCAGCTCATGGCTGCGAGCATCTGCTGTTGGTCTTTGGGAATATACTTCCCATGAAAAGATAGAAAATCAAGGAAATCTTAAAACCCAAGCATACAGTGGACAATTACTGTTATTAACCGTTCAAAGCCTCCTTTGTTTGTGTAAACTGAATCTGACAAACAATTGTCCTGGTTAATCAGTTTGCCTCAGCTGCCTGACAACCAGTAATTACTCTCAAATATTGCCTGGATAAAAGGATCAGAACATGTTTCAGTGGTGTTACGTCTGAAACATAACAGCACCATCAGACAAAGAACACGAGGCCAGCCCAGTGATGACGTGCCAAACCATTTTTGCTTGTGTGTTTTCCTGTTTCTGAGCTGGTTTTGGTGTCATGGGGTGTTGAACAGCTCACAGGGCTGCGAGCATGGCCCACACCAAAACCAGCCTCACGTGGCTTTGCAGGGCTGGGCTCCAGAACACGGCCATGACCTGTGCCGGTGGTTGCCATCTCTCTGCAGCACAAGCAGCAAAAGTGACAGGACCCAGAGCTCCTGGAGCCGAGCAAAGCCCCACTCGCTTTGATGGCCACAGCTTATTTCAGCACACAGAAAGGCAAGAGATGACAAACACCGTAGGTGCAGACCTGAAAAGCCTTCCAAAGAAATTTCCTCACAGAAACACGAGAAATGCAAGAAATAACATGGAAATGAAGAGCAACAGGGGACAAAGAATAATCGTAAAATTTGGCTTACTTCTCTATTAAATCCAGTGTGACTCCTGGCACCAGCCTGACACTCTTCTGCATACAGAACCTGTGGGGAAGAGAATAAAATAAAGCACACTAATTGACTATTTAATGACAGGGTTCTGTGGATAGAATATGGAATGAGGTTTCCTTATTACAGAGCTTCTGCTTTTAAAACAGTGTTTGGGTAGCAAACTTTGCTAGAGCATAATAAGAATGAAGCAAAGCCCTCAGTGTTTGTCACACTCATGATTATGCGGCAGTTTCCATCGTCAGGTGTCAAAACTGGGGTATTGTAACTGTCACAGTGACAAGTTTTCCAGCACGGAGCAGGGGAAAAGGGCTCGCAGTCATCCCGCACGGTCCCTGGGGAGGAAAAGGCGACACGAGAGCCAAGGAGGTTTATGCCTCTGGAATAATGATCAGCATTGGCTGGGCTTCCCTGAAGAGATGTGGCGCTGCAGGCAGGGGAGGGAGCGACGGATGCGGCAAGTCCAAACGCCTCTGTTGTTCAATTAAAAAGTGCTGACTCCATCTCCTCAGCACTACACAAGCACTGCTTCAGGAAGGCCAGCCCTGGAAGTGCAGAGCCCTGCTGGCACCATGCTCCCTGGGCCTAGGAAACCGCAGAAGTGCCTAAAGCCAAGCGGGTGTGGGAAGACGAGACGCTGCCGGCCGCTTCCCAGTGTGTCTCACTCCTCCAGCACCCTGGGATGTGCACTGTGGCCCAGGGGACAGACCTGGGAAGGAAAACCAGCAAATCCATCCTGAGGAATGACTTCCTCGGAGGTTTCATGGCATTCCCAGCCCCTTTTCCCTCTGCTTCAGAAATCCAATCTTCCAGGAACAGAAGCTCCATGGACAGCGCAGAGCAGGAGTGCCTGGCTGCCCAGGAGACCGCTCCCCTGCAGCAAGAGCCCTTGAGGCCTCAAGCGATGGTTGATGTCATCAGCACAAGCATCAGGTGAACTACGTGAGACCTGCACATGAACACACCAGTAAATGCCAGGTCGAAAGAGAACCAGAAACATACACAACAGCCCCATTGGTTCCGCTCAAGTATCACAGGAGGGCTCTGAAACTCAATTTAGTTCCTCTAAATAAATTTAGGACCAAGGACTGGCTCAGGTAACCCTCAAAAACCTCAAGTAGAAATGCTTTAAACACTTGTTTTAACTGATCCAACAGAACATGGTTGTCACGGCTTCAGTTTT
Organism: Forpus xanthops; assembly: GCA_032466535.1. Classification (NCBI taxonomy): domain Eukaryota; kingdom Metazoa; phylum Chordata; class Aves; order Psittaciformes; family Psittacidae; genus Forpus; species Forpus xanthops. The sequence goes on along the minus strand of JASSUY010028104.1, from coordinate 52,644 downwards.
TGTTTCCATGCACTTACAAGGCTGCTGCATCACCATCCTGGTGTAAAACTGCACATCTGAGCCAGAGCAGCTCCCAAACCTTTTGCTTCTTTGTGGTTTGGGGGTTTCCAGCACTCTTCAGGAGCCCTATTATTGCTCTTTAATGAGTGGGATGTCATGGTTCAAAGCCATAGGGTCCTTCAAACAATTCAGACAAGCATTAAATCCTGAACATACAATTGCAGCTGGTTTATCTCTTAAGGGATTGAAGATAACACCAGCATATGACGCACCAGTATAGTTGCTTTTTGCTTTAGACAGCACCAGAGACATGGATCTGCCTGAACCAGGGCACCAAACACACACTAATTTCTGCCTCTTCCTGCAATAGCTGCATTTATGCCCCGATTAGTGTGTGTCAGTCAAGATTAACAATGCAGACAGCTTATCTCCAAGCTTGTCTCACAGCTACACGTACTTACAACAAACATTTGGAATATGCCAGCTCACAACAGCCACTACACATGAAGATACTCAGTACCAGAATTCATACACTGGGTTCCTGTCAGGCCATACTGAGGTCTCATGTACCACATTCAGAAGGGCACGAGCAACCTGGGTTTCTCCCACCAGCACTAACTTTTCCTCCCCTGAAATCAGTCCGAAGCTGCAGTCCCACCTGATGAGCGATTTTTGTCTATCAGTTGTTTACTTACAGCACAGAGCACAAAATGGGATGTGCAGAAATTTATTCATCAAACCTTTATCTGCCCATAAATTCAGGCTATGAAACCTCATTAGCCTGTCAGTCTGGAATGGCAAAACCAGTGGATTTCCAAAGCAATTCTTCAGGGCTCAGCTCAGCCCTGGTAAAAGGGTGAGACTGAAGCAATGAGAAGTTTTAATGACCCAGATTTCCATCTCTATTTTCAGTTAACTGTCTGCTTTAGGACACCAACACCATTTGCATCAAGCAGCTGGAATGCAGAAGGGTCTGACTGTGCATGGATTCTGTTAACAGCAGTAACAGTGCTCTGCAGGCAGGCACTTCTTCTGGATAAAACCACATGGCAATAATGCCAATCAACAGGGACTGTAAAAGGAGCAAAGTCTTCATCAGAGAATAGAGGAGGGTGGGTTTGTGTGCAGTAAGCAACACACACACATTTGATTCTATTTCCCACCACATCATTGGATTTGATGTAGTAGGAAATGCTGTACTGTCCAGTTCACGTGGTGTCTACCAGCAGCAGCCCCTCACAGAGCTGAGTTTTACATCCTTCCCTAGCTGCATTCCTACAAATGCATTTCCTGTCAGACACTAACAAGCCCCAACTCTGAGTATCTCATGCTTACACCACATGTAGCTCTGCAGGAGAACCTGCCCTCAACACCCCCTCAGCTACGTTCCCATGGAGATGAAGTAACAGCAAATTCCTGAGCAGATCATACCATCAAAACAAACCCCAACCTTCCTCAATGTGCACATAAAAAATAACACCATGAAAAGCCCACAACACCCAAACCCAAAGCCGCTCTCACACGGCCGCGGCACGTTCACTTCAAACATGGCCCAACTGGTGAAACACAGCTCTGGTAAGCACAAGGGAAAAACAACACAACGCTTCGGGTTTACAACAGGAGAAGGAGAAAGGAAGATGAAAAGGATTTTAAAGGCAGGAGAGAAGCACCTACCTGCCTAATGCACTTAGAGGCTCGCCATTCCTCAGCTGGAATTCCAGGTTACTCTCCTATTACTCCAGACTCCTGGTCCATGAAACGTGGGTCAGAAAACCCCTTTCTCCCCAGCTCTCTCAAAGCTTCCCCTGAAACTATTGCTAATGTCACTGAGGCTCTTAGCCCGGCTTTAACACATCACCCAAGACTTCTGCCTGTGTTGACAGCTGTGACTCTCTTCTGTGAGAAAACACCCTGCGAGTTCATGAAATCAAAACTGGGATTAAGGAATGAAACAGATCTTGTGCTGCCCCTCACATGAGCAGAAGGGATCACTCAGAGGCACTGAGTATCTAAACCAGAACCTGCTCAAATTAACTCGCTTCATTGATCGCTTATTTAAGTCAGAAAGTGTGTAAGAACTGCAAGTTATTCGGAGTGTCTCCAAAAGACAGCTAATAGCTCCTGACGCTGCACTGACTCTACTGCTTACCACTGCTGCCATGGCTATAGGTTTCCCCTGCTTTAACCCCGCCGAGTGAACACCCTCAAGTTTTTCACTCTCGACACAAAACCTTGAGAGGATGGAGTGAAACGTGCTGGTAGGAATGAGTCTGTGCAGTAGGAGATTCCTCACACCAGCTCCTAAGCCAGCACACGATTACTCATGATCCTCTCCATTAGTGAGTAAAAATACTGCTCCTGGAAAGCTCTCATAGCAGCCTTTGAGGACTTGCTGCCTAATTAACGTGGTCTGTCATTTCAGAGCATCTTTCTTTGGTTTATCGCTCAATTTCTTTCACTACAGCATTATTTAGTGCTACTGTATTATTTACAGCAACTGCAATATTTGGAATATGATTTGTACAAAGCACAATTTGCCAAAAGTTATATTGCACTATGAACTATTTCTGCTCTCTGAAGAAGTAGATACTTAATTCCCAGAACAGTAAATCCCTTAATCTAAGCAAACCTAGATATCGAGCTGGAAATGAAAATGTAATAAGTAGAAGATCACAGTATTTGCACCTTTCTAGTTCTGATTAATAAAATGCTGTCCCAAATGCATAGTTCAAATCCTGTAATTCAGCATTGCAGGGAACCTTTAGGTTGGATTAACAAAGCTATCATTTCAACAGATAAACTACCCAAATTACGCACTTGCCATAGATACTGAGCAAGATACTCACCATCTCAGAGCGATTTTGATGGGTGTAGTAAGGCATGATGTGAACAGGTCGGCCGGCAGGTCCGGGATCATGGGGAGCAGCTCATTGGCCTCGCAGGCTGCCAGCTGGATGCAGTTCTTCATCGAGGGAGGCAAAGGCATTTGGGCGAGTGGATGGTTGGGGTTAATTGCAGCCACCTGAAGAGATCAGGGAGATCACCCACATGGTGAACCAGGAAGGTGAGGGGCTAGGCCATTTTGAAAACGACCAAGTCAAAGGCTGGTGGATCTCTGGATCCTGAGTTATGACTGCAGAAGCACCAAGCATCATTTTCACTCACACAGAATTAACAGCATTTAAAGTGCATTGACCACACACCAAATGCAGCAACGTGCAACAGCCTGAACTGTGATCACCACTTCAGAGTCTTCAGTTCACATCTGCCAGCTTGGAATCAAGCACTGTGGAAGCAAGTTAAGCAAAACTCATCCTTCTCATGGCCCATAACCATTCACCACAGATGGCAGAATAGCTTCAAATGGAAAAACACAAACCATTTGGCTGAACTAGGCAGGAATTCCTGCCATGAAGCATAAAGACAACTCTTGTCGGTAGCAAAAAGAATCCTGAATGCCCCCTGTTTCTCCCCATATAGCGTTCCACTTCACTAGAGCAAAAAGGTCAAGCTGGAGAAGGGAAGACAGAAAATTACCCTGTGTAAGCACAGAGGCTACCTTCCAACAAAAAGAGAAAAGGAGACGTGTACTGCCTCCTGCAATGCACCTATTCAAGTACCAGCAGATACAAACCTTAATGCTTTAGTAGAAGGGCTTACGGTCCTTATGCTTACTCCTCTGATGGAAAAATGCGTTCATTTCTGCACTAGGCAGTATCTTACACTGAAAAATAACTGTAAAGTAAGGTCTGTGCGTCTCAACATCGAGCACTGTTCTAACAAGACTTCATTTTCCAAGACTCTATTCGTTCATATTTAACTGAGCATAATCCCCTATTTAAACTGTGAGGAGCATCAGTGATTTACGTCAATAAATGTATTAGAAATTACATTTGCAGTGTAAAACAACTTTGCATTACACACACATTCAACTTGAGCACTCTGTGAGACCGAACCACCAGTGACAACCCCTCTGTGCATCAGGGTGATTTTGTTTCATGTTTTCACCTTCACTTCAACAGTACGAAGCTCCAACAGCACCCAAATACATACCCACGTACAAGACTTGGGCAACTAAAATAAACATGTCTAGCTCACCTCAGCATTTATCTCAGCAGAAAAGACCATTAGGGCATGAAGCGAGTCTATTAACATTACCATTTAATTAGTGCTTGTATTAAAAACCGTTCCATGTTTAATAGAATAGCAAACTGAACCAGAGAGACTGGAGTGGCAGAATTAGCTGCAAATTAATTTGCTTTCCACCACAGCCCTAAACACATTTTTCAGCTGTATATGGCAAAGCAAGCTGAAACTCAGCCCTGCAGCACAAACACAAGTGAAACCTTTACAGGAGGCTGTGATCTCACCTCCAGCTCCTGCTCCCTCTGTAGTGCAAATTGCTTGAATGACTTGACAATAAGGCCGGCGTTGGAGCAGTCATAGACGAAAATGGAAGGGCTGCCCATCCAGGTCTGCAGGTCATATATGGAGAGGGGAATGTACTGAGTGTAGTTCTAGGAAAAGGAAAACCACGCTCGAGTTACAGAGAGACAGAGAAGCAACAGAACTTGTATTGGTGAGATACTGAAATACACAAAAATTCCAATTCTGGATCACAAAATAAACCGTACATTGAACACTGGGCATGATTAGTATCAATACAAATACCAACCAACATCTGCTCCTAATGAGGACTATGAACTGAACTCCAACACAAGCCACAAGCAGATTTACTGTGGCATTGTTTGAAAGGCTGAACTTCAAAACTCTAAAGCTCAGCGCTTTGAGCTGTGCTACAACTCCAACAGCAGCTCAGAGTCCCAGCTTAGCTCAGATTTCTGCAGGTCTGGCAAAGGCTGTAAAGCAGCTGCCTTGAGCAGCAAACGCCTTGCAACTGAGGACTCCATCAACACATCAAGGTTGATAATTAAGACGGTGGAGCCCATCAGAAGCTCCCCCGTCTCAGCCTAATGAGATGCTTCATAATGTTATTACAGCCTTTAACTTCTGTGCAACTTTCCAAATTAGCCAATAAAATGAAACCCAACAAAGTTACCTCCAGCAGTGTGAAGTGCCACCAGCTCTACTGCTGTAAATAGGGAGTATTTTGTTCCCAAATCACTGGGGGCAAAAGCTTCTTAAAATACAAGGGGGATCACAGGTAAGACATTTGGAATTAGCAGGGCCAGACCCAAGCAGCAGAACTGCAGAGGCACCACCAGACCCAGCGTGGCTGCTGCAGACCCCTCCGCTCACAGGCAGAGGACAACCTGCCTGGGTTCCTGCATCACTGAGCCAGCCAAACCTGCAGCAAAAGCTGTGATGTTCCTATTAACATCCACGGGGTGATGGATGGGAACAGAACTCCCATTTCCATGCAAGAGGCTTAAAATAGCTGTAATAAAACCTGTAAACTTTAGCAAAAATCAAATTCTCAAGGACACTTATCAGCATATATAAAGACAGAAGTGCTCGTAAACCATATGTTAGGTAAGGGGGGAAACTGTAAGCCATTTCAAAACCCAGTTCTGCCCATATATAAAAGTTTTGGGTATTTCATTAAAATTAATAGGAAAAATTGTTTATAAAAGCCAAAGTTCCAGGTGTCAGAGCCCTGTGAATTATTGCAGGACAGAATGATAGATGAACAACTCACCCATGGCCCAGACCTTTTTAAGGGCCATCACAGGGGTTAAGCACATTCCAGTTGTTGTAAGTTACACATAAAACCCTGCTCTGACATACATAACCAGGGAGATTTTATGGATGTACATTGTTTTAACTTCATATTTACAGCGTGTACAGCTGCAGTTAAGATTGGATTATCGCTCTGATTAATACGGTGGTATTTCCAACCAGAAGGGTTTTATGTTCCAGCGTTACCGTGGGGGTCACAAATAACATGAAATTTGCTAATGATATGTAAATGAGATAGTTTGAAGGAAAAAGGAGCGTTAATCAACAGCTTTCCAGCACAGCAGCTCAGGCTGATCCCTTGCTGCTTGTCCACCTCCCCTCTGCCACGCTGGGCTGTGAGCAGGACACACTGTGTCCGTGTGGTTTGTTCTCAGGGTTGACTCTGGGCTTTAGCAAGTTTCTGCTCCGTTCAGAGTCCCTCCATGGCTACTTGAAGGGATGACACAGCAAAAAGCTCATTTTCAACCAACTGCTTAATGAACAACTCAAAAATATACGGAAAACAAGCACCATTATTCAGATTTTGGCGAGAAGCTCCCCAGGACTTCAGTGATGTCTGAACCCTGTTTTGACTTTTACCTTTTGGAAAATACATTGGGACTTTCCTCGGAGAACAGCAGCCACAAAGCTAGAACAAAATGCACTGCTCCTTATTCATACAAGAGCACTCCCAGACATTACAGGAGAAGCATGTTATGGCATGTTATTCACCAGTTTACAGGGAGTGTCTCAACTGTCGAGACGTGACATAGCGAGGAAAGGGACACTTTCAAGACAGTCATTCCTTCCAAAGCATGGTACGGTTCCTCTGCCCACTTCCTATCAGAGATGAAACAATGCTTGAAGAGAACTCTCTAAAGAGATTCCTCCCCAGGAGGGTTCTGTGTTCAGCTTCTGTCCTGGCTGCTCTGAACTCCATGAACTCTCAGCAATGAGCCTTGTGGCAATGAACCTACAGGAGCCCATCCCCAGCTCTTTCTATATAACTTATTATCTCTCTAACCAAAAGAGTTCAGGAACACTGTTTGCTGAGCTGCAAAGCAGAAGTTAACCATCCAAAGCACTATAAACACTGTCATGTGCTGCCTGGCAAAGCCCTGCACTTGTTGAGCTGCTGTGATTAAAAGCCAGGAAAAGAAATACAACTGAAAATACTTTCTGCACCCCTTAACACTGTCTCTGACTCCACGTTACTGAAGTGTTTCCTTCTGAAGAGGAAGGGTGTGAGGAAGAGGAGCGGGCACCTCCCCACACTCACATTCCATGCGGAGACACTCCTCGCTACCATCTTTGTGACAAAGCATGTATATAGGTCAGGTTTACACTCTAATCAAGTGAATGTGGATGATGATCAGATTATTTATTTACTACTGTCCTCATCATCTGTCAAGCTCGATTAAACATCAAAAGGGAAAGCCTGCTTCCTAGGTGAACCCTCAACAGTGGAGGTAACCAAAGGTATTTGTACTACAGCAAGCACAGCTTGTCAAAAGGCATGAAACATTAAACTCAAGGAAATGCTGTCCCATCTGTCTGAGGAGAGCAGGGTTTGAAAGCCTACGACAGATTAGCTACTAGCTTGTCAAGTGCCTTATCCAAACCACACTGTACTCCTTCCTCTTTCACAGGCCTCTCCAGCAGCATTTGAACACTGTGAACTGAACAAAGTGACCAAGATGTGCAGCTGAAGGGAATCTACGTGATGCTTTTTGAAGGTTTTCTCCTTTTCAATCTAGGCATCTCCAGAAGTAGCGCTAGCCATACAGTTTATTGTTCTCATGCAACATCTCTAGGTGGTTTGAACAAGGGCTGCTCAGAACTCGTAGACATTTGAAGCATAAGCTTTATGGTAAGAACACAATGATCAGTCAGGGATGTCAGGCAGCAAAGTCAAGTCTCACTGTTTGCTCAGACACAACTGAGGTGGGGGGTACATCTGAAAACCAGAGAGGCAAGTAGCAATAGCTGTTTTGTCAGTGTTTCGCACATGAGCATTACTGCACCTGAGAGAAGACCCTCCTGCCCCACAGGGAGCTGAGGGACAGCCTGATTGTCTCACAGGACTTCAAGAAGAGGAAGAAACAAACAGCTCTCAGCAGGGAACTAAACTGTGAGTTCATTTTAAACCCTGAAAACCCAGCTGCTCTCTGACAGAACACTTCAGCATCGTCCCTGCAACAAACGAGACTGGGCTGTTGAGCACTGCTTTGCAAGGACTCACCTTGTTGAAGACCCAGATCTCCCCATTGACGGTTGGCCTGGGGACGCCATGGCCGTTGTAGTGGAAAAGCACCCGCTCCTCCTTGGCGTTCCGACGCAGAGATGTGCACAGCTTCTTAACCTCATCCACCGTAGGGTCAAGACTCTGCTTGTACCTGGCCTGGTAACATAAATGGAAGATAATAGATGAGAATGGAAGAGAAGATGTTAGGCATAAACCAAAATTCGTTTAAGATGCAGCACCTAGTTATGGTCATAGATTAACAGAATGGGTTGGAAGGACATTAAAGCTCATCCAGTTCCGACCCCCTGCCATGGGCAGGGACACCTTCCACTAGAGCAGGTTGCTCAAGACAGAAGTATGTATATACACTGGTCACTTTGGAAAAGCAAAACAGAAAACACTTACTATTGCAATATAAACATATAAATCTAAAGGTATAGCTGAATAAAAGGGTGCCTGCTGCTGACGTGGTGGTTGCACACACACAGTAACAACAGAGGTTTGAGGGAGTTCATCCCATCTCTGAACAAAATGCTTGCTTTTGGGTAAGTTTCATATTCAATGTCACCACAACTTGGGCTGTGGCCACTGTATTCTCCTTCCTACCTACAGACCTCAATAAGCGCATAAATCAGAGCACATTGCTATGTTTGAGGAAGAAAACAAACTGATAAAAAGCCCCAATACTTCAAACCCATTCCTACTCATGGAAGCTCAAAAGCCAACAGAGCAGACAGTTTGTCCCACTCCAAAGGGCATCTTTTGAAGCAAGGCCAAATAATAACAAAACGTCTCTTGAGTTCCTTGCAAGACAAAAGCCTGATTCTTCCTCTCCACAACGGCAGCGAGAGGCTGAGAACCCCGAATCACAAGGGCCTGGAGAAACTGAAGTGATGTCCTGAAATGAAGAGGCAAGTTTAAGAGCAGGATGACCCCTCCACACACCTCCAGAACCACTACTGAGAGCCTGCTTACAAACCACAGCAAGACCTTGCATGTTTGGGCTTTTCAGGTTTTCTTCTATGGCAGGCAAAGATTAGAACATCTTAAATATCACAGTAACAGGGCATAAAGTGCTTATCTCTGAAGCTTGAAAAACAGATACCACGCTGCTCAATTAATATGCAGCATCTCAACAGGCAAGATGGATACAGCGAATGGCATCATTTACATCATTACAGCAAGGAAGAAAAGCAAGCAAAAGGGGAGAAAATATGAAGAAAGAGCCCGTGATGTGACACACTCATCCTTTTGGGAACCTTCCCCACCGAGGAAAGAGAAGAGGCTTTCTTCATCTTCACAAGGGTCCCTCCCACCCCTTTATCACTCCTTTCAGTGTTGTCATGAAGAGGCTGATTTGCAAAACTGTGCACTTTAAATCCTGCCCTGCCTCTGGCATCTTTACAAGGCACCAGCACCGAGTGCCTGGTCATTTCTCAGCTCTTTTCCAAAGGAGAACACACTCATTCGAACGCTCCTCACGTCCTCACAGCATAAATATTAAATAGAGCTGCAATTAATGGAGGTGAATTCACACTCTAAACCCAAAGCCTGCAAAGCTGAAGATCCAAACTGTAAGCCTATCCTTCCTGCATGGAGAAACACAAGGCTGAGGGAAGGAAAAGGAGAGGAGGAGAGCACAGAGGCCAAGTCCCACCTGTCAGCTCAGGGGTTCCAGGCTGAGTTTAATACATGTCATTCATGCACACATAGGATAGCAACGGGTATTTGAGCATCACGAGAGCAAGTGGTGTCTTCCCCCCAAAGAAGAGTATCTTCCAAGACATTTTCATTGGTATGTAAAAAATACCAATAGAATAGGAGAATAACTGTAGCCATTACAAGCAACGTCCAGGGCTTGCTCATCTGAGTGGGGATGCTGGTTGTGGGGGAGAGGAGCTGTATCATGGGATGCTCTGCGGGACAGGCTGCTATTTGTAGTAACTGTTAAAACAAATGAGGTCTCCTTCCAGAGAGAACTACAGAAACGGAAGGTCTTTGAGAAGAACACAAAGAAATGGGATCGAAACCTTCCTAACCCACGGGCTGCCACCCTGCCCAGTCCAGAGAGCCCATCACAAGTGACCAGCCCTGCAGTGTTCTGTCGCATTGAACACACAGACCCCACACAAGCTGTGGTCCAGCAGGACTCACCCATTTGCCAGTTCCACCTCTCCTTTCCCAGCAGGAAGCAGCATCTTTTAAACAGTTTTAGTTCTCATATGAACACTTTGATCTTAGCATCGCTATCCTTTTGATGAATTCATTCCTTTTGTCGCTCTCCCGTACTTCCTTCTCTCATCACCCATTGTCTTCCCTGGCAATGTGCCGCATCACTGCCTCCCACTTCCCCAGAGATGCTTTCAGCAGCAGTTAAAGTTCAGCAGTTGCAACAGGCAACCAAGCGATGACCAAAACCCTTGAAGGGGCTGCTGGGCGCAACCTCAGCCAAAGTCACTGACACACAACAAGACTTTATGTTTGCTTCCCCTTTGTTTTTAGGAGCTGTTGACGGGTTCCTGGCCACTGCTGCACCTGCAGGCTGGGCTGGCCTCCTCTGCCTTCTGCTGTGTGCGGGTAACAGATCTGCTGGTGCTTGGCAGGAGCCTTTGCCTCCCAAGGTGATTACCAGACAAGACAGCCCAGGCTGCAGCTGTGTCCAGCTGGGTCTGCTGCTCCCAGCTGATGCTGCAATAGCAGCATTAGAGCTGTCAAAAGCCCGACCCAGAACTGTGATGGGCAAGCATGAAACCACTGACGGTGATGTCAGCTGCCTTCCTGGTTCAAGGCGATTTTCTGATCACCTCAGGGTTTTGTAAGGAGCTGCAGTCAAAAGCAAACGCTTTGTGGTGGCCCCATCCACACGATCCTCATTATTCCACTCACAGGGGCAACATTGCCACACTTTTATGAAGCACCCATCATGTTTTCCAACCCTTTTGCTGTACACTTGTTCAAAAACACGCCTGTGATGTTAATTCTTAAGACATCTCAATTTTCAGTACGCCACAAGCTCCTTCCCTTATTGTTACAAATGTGTTTCCCCAACACAGCTTAACTCTTGCTTATGATGATTTATAATCTTTCCTGTTTTATTCCTCAGAGCAGCTCTGCTGCTCAAGGTGAACCTCTGCGTAAATAGGACATCACAGGATGCGCAGCTGCTGCGCTGTGACTCGCACCAGCTCTGAATCCCGGTTTCTAAGAGCAGAAAAGACACCGACCCAGCGGCTGCCATGCGCACAGTCAGCCTTCTTAGCATGATTTAATTACAAGGAATCAAAGCAATCCAATTATTCCAAGAGAGTGTTTTTTGGAACAATGCCTGACTTTGAGAAACAGAAATCTAAAAAGGCCTCCAAAGAAATGAGTGACTGAAAACCTGGAGTTGTGAAAGCAGCACTTTTGAGAGCCAAAGACATGCAGGTTTCCTGCTTCCTCTCCTGGCTGTGTGTGCCCAGAGCCTCCAGCCCAGCACACAGACCCACAGGATCAGGGTCATAGAAGGGTTTGGTTAGAGCTGAAGGGACCTTAAAGCTCATCCGGTTCCAACCCCTGCCACGGGCAGGGACACCTTCCATAGAGCAGCTTGCTCCAAGCCCCTGTGTCCAACCTGGCCTTCAACACTGCAGGGATGGGGCAGCCACAGCTTCTCGGGGCACCCTGTGCCAGCGCTCAGCACCCTCACAGGGAAGAACTAATATGAGTATAAAGCCATTCCCTGGTGTCCCATCCCTACATGGCCTCCCCTGAGCTGCTGCTTACACTGTGCAAATAGAACGATAACCCTGCAGCCAGAGCTGCTTCTCAGGTGTCTGAAGACTGTTAATGGCAGACACTAAACCCCCTAGATTTAGCTTTTCTTTAAGTGAAAAATGTAAAGTTGAATTAATTCCGCTTCCACCTTTTATGGGACAAGCGCCAGTTTGATGCAACATGCTCCTTCCAGTGTCTGGAACAAACTGGCTTAGACATGTAAAATAGGTGTCTATGTGTCAGACAGCTTTAAGATGCCTTCCAACCCAAACGAGGCTGGGATTCTATGAGGAAATCTTCAATTATATCTGTACAATTGTTCTGGAGAATCAAAAGAACCTGTTAAGATACCCAAAGGACCCGGAGCAAGCTCATGCAGAGCATGAGGAGCTGTTCTGGGTGACCACGGGCTGGGAATGAGCTCTGGGACATCTACGACTGAGGTGTAACTTGCTGGAAGCAGCTCCACAGCCATCACCAACCACAGTCACTACAAGACACAAGGCCACCAAACTTCCCACAGCCCTACAGCATCTGTAGGAGTGGCAGAACAATGAGGGCAAACTGAATGAACATTATTACAGCTGAAGACTGTCAGGGCATCAGGAAGCATGGCAGCAGTAAGTACGGATGTAAATGAATCCAGAGCACTCCCAGACCTGTGCTGAGCACATTGCTAGGGATAATAATAAACAAACAGAACCATGAATAGCCCCCGCAGGGAAGAGCCCATTTAGCAGCTGCAATGAGGAGCCACACTTTTGTTAATTAAACTCTTATCTTCTGGAGGGGTTTTAAGAAATCAAAGCACATGGAGATGAGAGAACGCATCTTTCTGCTACAAACCCATTCTGATCCCTGAAGACATTTAGCAAGATCCTAACACGAGATTCGGAGGAAAGTCCACATGTAAAGAGCTGCTCCTAAAACGGGGAGGGGGGGGAAGCATGAACTTTGTCCATGGAGGGAAGTCACTGTGAAGCTCAAGGGGATCGGTTTTGTAGCCCAAATCACCCAATGCACTAATAACCACCACTGGAAAGCAGGGAGCAGAAGAACACCAGGCTGGCAGTGCCAGAGGGTTATGCAGAACTCCCGTGGACAGACCCTGCCATAGGGAGGAAGAGGAGACCCAACACCACATTTAAAAGCTGTGTTACAAGGAGCAAGCAGAGAACCACTGGGTTGAATTCCAGCCTCGCACTCCAAGCAAGATCCTGGGAGCATAAGGAGCTGTTCTGGACACACATCAGCGCATCACAGTCATGAAAGCAAGTACAGAGCTAGAAATCATTAAGGAAGCAGGAAAGAAGCCTCAAAGCACATTGCTACTGCAGAGACCCAGCAAGCACCCACACCATGCAGGTAGTCTGGTGGGTTTCTCGGGTGTGCAATGGCTCTCACATGGGGAATAACTCAAAGCTCTAGGAATCTGCTAGGAGAAACGATACAGAAGCTGCATGTGACAGCGGCCTCATAAGGAGACCAATTATGGATTATCAATTTTCTCTTGGTTGCTATTACCTCTTCCCACAAGAGAACCAGGGAAACTGAAATGAAAACATCCGCTGACAACGTTTAGAGCACAAGACCAGACACAGCTTCACTAAACCCTGCAGGCAGACGTGTCCCTGCCACAGGACAGCAGGGTTCACCCCCTGCTTTGAACCACTTGAAACGTTTCCTCGTTCATAAACTCCTGGAAGCACAGCACATGAAGGACAGTAAAACACCACAACCCACCTCCGGCTCAGAAGCTATTGCACGTGTGAGGTTCATGCTCAGGGTCCTCATGTGAGAGGTTTTTGTGCATCCACCTTGGCTGGGTACCCCTCAGGGTCCTGGATCAGACCAGCACAGCTCCTGTGCTCCAGTGCAGCCCAGTTCCCTGCCCAGAGAGCTTTCAATCACTGCCTCATCAGTCACATCTCACTCACTCTATCCTAGCCAGAGGCAGCACTAGAATTAATCTAAGGGAGGGATAAACCTCTACTGAGAGGTTGAGCTTCTCCCAGACCCCTGTGGGTCTGCATCTCCCACCACCCTCTCTAGGCCCCTTCTTCCACCGACTCTTCCTAGCACATCAACTACTCAGGCTCCCAAAACCTTTCACTACAAGTTCCTTTCCACCCACAAATTTACTTTCAGTTAACTTCACTACTACAGACCTCATGCTGCTGTTGTACCCGCTCTTCTTTTTCTTCCCCTAGATATGACACTGCGTTGGCCTGCTCCCAAGTCCTCTGATGTTGAAGCTGTTTTAGCTAGAAACTCCCCACTTCATTCAGAACAAAACCACTTTGTTCTTCGGAGCATCCAAACCCGTTATTAATATCTCAATCCTGTGATTTACCGTGATTTAATTTTAATACTTACTAAACCACATCTTTTTTCTTGCATCAAAGGAAGATTTAGGATCCTGAATTTGCACAGGCTTTGGAAACACGTCAAAGAAGAGACAAATTTAGAACTGCACAACACCACTTAGTTTTGCATAGTTTCACAATAAATGAACAATCTACACAGGAAATTATTCTCTCCTGAGCAGCGCAATCAAGCCAAATTCTCCCCATCTTTACAGCTCATTTTTGGATTTGCACCTCATCAAATGCAATCTCAGGCTGAGGGTTTGGGTGTTAACAGTGTTTTCTCTGCCCTCCTTATCTGGTAGCTGCTAATGAGCTGTTAATGAGTTGAGTAGGAGTTAGGCTGAGGCTGCAGGCTGTTCCTCAGCTGACCAGAGCAGCAGCTCAGCCCATCCCTGCCTCCACTCAGCTCTTCCCATATCAATGTTTAGGACTACATTTAAATTCCTATTTCTTCCCCCATTTCAAAAGGGCAGGTGATGTGGTATGGTGCTGGATGTTCAGTAGGTGCAACCCCACACTGCATGCTTGCAAAAGCCTGGCTTCCTCAGGAAATCAGCCAGGAGTACATTCAATCTTTGGAATTCATGTAGTGACATGTTCTGCACTTCCCCATCCAAGCGTCTGTTCAGAATAACCCTTGCTACATCAATAACAAGTATGTCTTGTACTAAACCTGGATCCTTTTCCCTAAAGGAGAGCTGACAGTTTATCCAAAAGCAATGTATTCCAACCGCTGCTGTCTTCCCCATCCATCCCAAGCAGAGGAAACAGCAGCACAACCTCAGTAGGACAGAAACCCTTCACTGGCTCACAGGACCTCACAATCACTCCAGTTTGCTGTCAGGCCTGGGAAGGAGAGTGGTTTGTTCCAAGGGACCAGGCAAACCTGCCTAGCAGGGAGCTGAGGGGGAAGCCTGCACCCACAGGGGCGTTGGAATATCACCACACTTGCACTGATGCAACTTTGCTGTCAGTGTCCTTACACTGAGTACTGGAGCAGGATGGTGCTGGGTCCCAGGCTGCAGAACGTGGCGGCCGAGACGTGAGGAGCCGCAGACGTACGTTAGGTGGCAACTTTGGAGATCGATTCAGCAGTGTGACAAGTGATTTCAGTTTAGTCCTACTATCAATCCATCATAAACTCAATTGCCTCTAAGTGCAGGCTGATAGGACCACAATAACTCTCAGGTTAGAGACATGCAGGCAAATACAAATGGGGCTGAGCCATATTCACAGGCTGCAAGCTTTCTAGTCACTTCTTTTTAAACACCTTTTAGGTGGTTTGATCTTAGGCTGTGGCCACATGAAATGACTCTGACATAAACACACAAGGACTAATTGTAGTTAATAAAAAAGCTGCATGGTTAAATACATGGGAGCATCTGGAAATCCCAAACGGATGCTACAAGCAACAGCTTCACCTGGTTAACACAGGCTGTGAAAAATGGCTCTGATAAAAGTAATAGTTATTGCTAACTTGAAGAATATTAATCCCAGTGACATGCACTGTCACTTCCAGACACTCAGCTCAAATGCTAATCTAAGCCCAAAGGATGAGTCTTTGGCAAGTTTCCCAGCAGGTATTTGGTTGCCTTTAAAAATCCATCTCCCTCTCCTCCATGCCAGGATATTCACAGGCAGCCCAAGATTCAAACAGCTTCATCTGCCAGATGTCTTGGAGCAAACGCATCGTAAGCATGGAGCATTTATTCACTGGACTGTAGTCAGCAGTGGAGTGACTTTACCTTTCCTCCGCAGAGCCTCTGACCTTGCTTTTAAGTCCAATGTGAAATGAATTCCAAAGAGCCTGATCCTCATGATGTGGATTCATGATTCAACAATACTTCCAAAAACCTCCCTGGAGCAGTGTGCTCCTGAGAGCTGATGTCGACAGGGAAGACAAAAAACAAGGCTACCAACCTTGAGCATGCTACAACAGATTCAGGTGACAGGGGTGTCTCTCTGCCATTACCAGCTGCTAACACACAGGTTTGCTCCAAGATGTACAGGATGAATCCCCCAGCCTACCCTGCCCAATCCCTCCCAGTCTGATCTAATAATGGCTGGTAAAAAACTGGTTATTTTTAAACAGAAGGAACTGTCAAACAACTTAAAGCTGCTTCTTACATGCCAGATCTTGCCCCTCTGCCTGACGCCACTGTGATGGCTTCGATGGGGCACAGCACAAAGTGCTCTGACAGGATTTGGAGTACACACCAGGACACATCCATAAAACCTGCTTAGTCAAATAACAGCGCTCCTAAGCAGCAGCGTCATTTGAGCACTCTTCCCTCTTTGTCACCTCTATTTTAAGAGCTCTTTAAAGTTTCAGGCTCTGCATTTCCTTATTCCTTAAATATAAACTTAGATACCACCTGGAGCCCAGCTTAGGCTGCAGATCCTCAAGCTCATGTTTCTACACTGGTCAAAGCTCCTCATTTTCAGGAGGAACTGAGCTGTATTCACATGAGGCCAAGAAGTTCATCTTCTCAACGCTAAGTAATTAGTTAGTAATTTCAGGTTTTCCTCTGGCTGCAGAGTAATTGTTTAATGAAGCAATGTGCAGCTTAACAAAGAGCCTAATGAGTCAGGAGAAGGAAAAACAACCATTTAGAGGTTTAGGCTTTGTGAGGATCCCTATGAAAGGAGTTAGACCCAAAGTATTTCAGGCTTTCCTCATTCTGCCTTAGGGCTGAGCAGGAATATACATAACACATAACTAGTTTTCTTTGGTACTGTTCTAAGTTTTGCACAAAATTAATGCCTATTCAGAAAGAAGCTTCAGTTGTCCAACACAGAATCATTTGCATGTCCAAGTTTGCAGTGACTGAATCCCTGTGGATATCTAGTGGTGTTCACTGGGTGAGGAGCACCAGGGTCTATGCAAGGGGCTCACCTTCCCTATCTCCCAATCCCCAGGATTCCCAGCCTCCCAGGAACACAAAGACAAGGGATTTTTAAATAGGTCACACAGAGGCTGGGTGGTAATTACAGAAAAACGTTAATCAGATTGGAGTAAGCAGAGCTGCTTATCTCTTGCAAGAAGCCTTTCTAATATCAGGTCTTTCTGTCCATCTCAGGACAAACTGCCACGAAGAGCACAGTGGTCATATGGAAATACCCTGGAATACACAAACCTTGCCTGTTGCCAATTCTGGCCTCATTTTGATGACAAAATACAAAAGGAGAGGACATAGAACACACGTGAATGGGTCTCAGTGTCAGAAGACGGGGGAAAGCAAAGCAAGAGCAAGCATGGTCACTGGAAGACTGTTGTCTCTACAGCTTCTGAACACACTTCTCCACATCAGCCCATGCCCGCATCTGTTTCCCTTTTTGTGCCTCAGTTTTCCACAAGAATCTCAGTGAAATTAGTACAAAGTACATTAACTGCTGCAATTTCACAGCTTCCACTTCATTTGTAGTGCTTTGTTAAAGGTTCATCATATTTTTTTCCACTATCAAAAGAATTAAAACGTATTCTACCCAGACCAAGCCCCAGAACTGCAGGAAGCAGATTGCCCACTTGCACCACGTACTCCCAACTCCTTTGGTTATCACTGCTTTAGGACAGCTTTATGTACATGGGGTACAGCTACTCCCAAGTGAAGCAGTTACTTCAGCAGCACCTACTGTTGCAATTCAGGCTACAAAACTCCAGGCAGCCCATGCAGTGGTTTCAGACGCTAAAATCCTTACACTTGTTCATTGGGACTCCCTCTTGGTGCTCAGTGCCCTGGTAACAGAAAAAAACCTGGCCCAGGTCAGATTCTTCAGCCCAAAAGAGCTCTGTGGTGGTGGTTTAAACCGAACCCTGCTCTTGTGCCCCCCCGCCACGCTGTGCTGTGGAGGAGCAGATGGCAGGGTTGAGCACTCTCACAGAACCACGACTCACAACTCCTGCTTTATTTGCCCTCATCTTCCCTGTAACCACAAGACACAAACTGTGCCTTCCAGCATCCACCACGCTTACAGCTTGTGCTTTCCCGGCTAAATCAGCAGTGCTTCTGGAGGGACAGCTTGTAACCGCAGCACAGGGCTGCAATCACACCCAGAACAATACCCGCACAGCCTCTCAGGTTGAATGAGAACATGAATGAGTGCTTTTGCAATTGTACTTGTTGATCCCTCCTCTACAACACTTTTTTCTCCCCTCTGGAAAAACTGCCTCTTTCTGCTGAAGACAGTTGATCTTTAACAAGACAGCAAAGGCTTGATACAGCAGCAATTCCGCAGAGCCTCAAAGAGCTGCCAAATTCAAGAGGCTGTTGGGAAGCAGAAACAGAGTCCTCTTAGGAAAACCTGCTTTTGTTAAACAAGGTCACAGTGGCTTTCTTTAATTCCTCCTCTGCTTTTTTTGCTCCTGTGACATGCTCCCACATCCACAGAGTAGGGAGATGGAGTTTTTCCATTGTCCCCTTTGGAATTCCACAGTCTCTTTTGCCGGAGCAATCAGTATTTGCTGTTGTTTTTAAAAGAAAAACCCTTCAGAAATGAAGGCAAAGGATGACTCACAGAGACCAATAATTAGGCCATGTGTTCAATTATCTTTCCTGCTTAACTAGTCACTCTGTAGGAAATGCTCAACCTTTGATGTGCAGCAGCAACTTACCAATTCATTAGGCAGAAAGAAGCAATGCAAGGAAGGAAACCTCAGGAACTGTATCAAAGCCCAGAGATATCTAATGAGGGAAACAACAGCATCAACAACAGAAAACAGGCACAGAAAAGGTGGAGGTTTCAAATTATCTGTTTCAACATCTCGGCTGCACTTCCTTTGAAATTAAAACTGTTGGGAAGCAGACAAGAAGAGAGAAAGAGGCAGCCTCGTTTGATCAGAAAAGCATCACTGTTTCCTTGAAAGCTTGCCACAAAGAATACAATCTATCTGCATTGTAGGAGACTCCTCACAGACCATCCCTGGCGGGTGGATGGAAGCTGCAGGAGGCAGCACTCCACCTACTACAGTGGATTGGGGAAACATTGGAAAACCCTTTATTTAAAAGCCTGCATAGTTAAGCACAATGGGACACACTGCTGGGAGCCTCAACCTGGCACCAACAGCTTGGGAGAATCAGGAATACAGAGAAAGAGCAGCCAGGCCTGCCTGGGATGAGTACCGAGGTCCTCAGTTTCCTTAGGCCCACTCCAATAAGGGATTGCTGCAGTTCCTTTTCCTTGGCTATGTCACCTCTTTGAGCTGAGTGAAAAAAATGGGTATGACCATGTAAATGAAATGTGCTGGAAAGACCATGAACATGCCTTGATCTGCCAGTTCAGATGTGCTACTGCCTGTCTCTCAATAAGTGGCACTAATGTAAGTAACAGAGCATCCAAAAGAGAACTGCATGACAGTATCCACACCAACACCCCATCCTCAGTGACTGGGGATGCTGCAGATGCAGGCATTCTCAAATCCCAGTGTCTGCCTTCAGGCCACCCTTCCCAAAGGCTTTTAAAAGTCGATTTAATCTTGCCTTCTAGACTTATCCAGCTCTTCCCCTACCTGGGATTTTTATTCCCTTCCATAGGTCATGGCTCCCCTTCACTCCAGGGGTGTCTGTTCAGGAGGAGCTATAATGAAATACAACTAATTCCATCAATCAAAACAGCGCAGGTGACTGTCTTAGCAATAAAGGAGGAAGCAGGAAGAGAACAAGGGGGACAGCAAGGAGCTGAACTTGAATTAGAAAACTCAACACCGCAATTGACCTTGTTTTATTTAGGCAAGTGGGTATGAGGGGAAAAAGAATTCTTTGGGGGGGCACATTGAGTGATAAGAGAGAGGAAGAAAGGTCCTGGGAATTTTCTGGTCAATTTGGAGTTAAAGAAAAGAACTGGTCAAAGCCATAGCCAACAGAAAGGAAAAATAATCTATAATTTCATGCAAATTTAATCAGCATATGCTCCAGAGCACCTCTTAGCACATCCTGAATTATGTAACATGTGCATCATGCAACCCACAGTTCTGCTCTGGCTACACAGCCCCATTCTCAAAGGCAAACACACAGCAATGGAAACGAAGGTAACTTTATTGCCTGGGGAAGGCCAGAAGCCAAGTGATGAGGTGTCCATTATGAGAGAGGGGAGGGAAAAAAGGGAAAGTCTGGCACCCTTCTAAGGCAGCAGCAATCAAAGAGCAGCCTCACCTCGCAGCATCGCGCGCAGAGCCATGCACCAGGATCCTTTTACACTGGTGCTCCCTGCACACAGCTCAGCTCAGAGAACTGCAGCCAGGAGGATTAGAAAGCCACACTCCCAAGGTGGTCCGCATGGAACGGACCAGGGCCCTGTGCAGCACCACCTCCACCCCTCCACTCACCCCTTTGTTCCCACACTGCAGAGTGCTGCAGCAAAGAGCCCAGGTCCCAGCTCTGCTGGCAAATGGGTATGAACTGGGACTTAAGTAAGAGTAACTTCTGCTCATAAAATCCCTGTGAGCGACTGCATCTCCATAAAGCATCCACTGCAGAAGCACTTGGAATTCACAGACTATTATTCCTGTTTCAAACAGTCTGTTGACTTTTAAACTAAGGAAAGCTCCTGCCTTTTGACTGGCACAATGTGTACCACTGCCAAGAAAACTGAATTTGCATCCAGACAAGGGGGAAAATGTTGCTACTTACTGCCAGCACCAGCAAACTACTGCTCTGCCTGGTCACCTGCACAGCACTGCACCTACCACTGCTCTGCAAAGCGGAAGAAATGAAGATCAGCAGCAGAGAAATACCACTTTGACAGATCGATTCTTATCCAAGTACTTGAAATCCAGAGAACATGAAGAATCTCCAGTGGAAATTTAAAGTGGTTTATTCTGGGCAATTAAAGCGATGTAAGGTGCAGCCTCTGCTAAAGGCTCTCCTCATCCATGGGGCTCCCCAGCCATTCCCTACTCCCCCAGGATGACCCCCAAGGCCAGAAGAGAGTCCCAGGGACGGTTATTCCCCTCCATCAGGCTGCACCCCGGGAGGAAGGGAGGTCCTGGGCTCTTTTTACCTCCCCTTATCCTTAGCTGCCTCAGCAACCTCTTTTACCTCCCCTAACTGAGCCTGCTTTCCAGATTACCCTCAGGTTAACCCCTTCCATGCCCAGTGGAACTCAAACACCACGACCCATGGTAACATGAGGGAAAAGCTGTCTTGTTTTGCTTCCTACTTTCCCCCTAGCACCCAGTTTCTCTTTGTACTGAATCCAAGAACTCTTGCTTGTTCCATCAGTTCTTGATGAAGACAGTTAAAGGCACAGCTCTGTCATCTCGCCTCTTCCCCCAGTGAAATTTTCTTCTGAGAATTGCAATGAAATGACAGGATATTGTTTAACTGCAGCATTTTGCAGATGAAACAACGGCTGGAGCGCTTTTTCCTCCCGCAGCACACAAATTTATGTTGCTACACAGCAATAAAGCAAAGCCTTAAATTTAATCAGGACAAATACTTCAGGCAATGGCAAGCTGATAGATTATTTCGAAAGGGACTCGATAAGAGCTGGAAGGAAATATGCCTCAGCCTGGGAGCCTCCAGAAACAAAGAAGTTTCACACTTAGCCCTTGCTAAGCTTTTTCACCTAAGCTGTTTGTATTTAGTGCCTTTGACCAACCTCCAAAGGTCATAAGCAGCCAGGGGCAGCACTGGCAGGGGTCTCACAGGACTCCACACTGCACTTACTGGTGACACCGTCCCCTGAGCAGGGGCTCCCTCCACTTGTGCACTCACAAACAGCCACTGAGGAGGTGCTTCCTAGTGCAGGACCCTGCTGACAGCCCAGCAACATCAGCTATGTCCCGATTTGGTCTCTCCTGCAGAGTGCCTGGCTTCCCCCAAATTGTCCTCCTTCCATCAATTCTTCAACCATCCCAAACCACTGAGAAATAGACAAAACTAGATAGATTCGTATTTATATGAAAGGTCTAGGAAATTCAATAATGTTCCTATTGTTTTATTCCAGATGGCACATCAGCTCTTTATTACTGCAGAAAACTCAAGGGCCCTGTAGAGTGCAATAAACTGGTGCGTGTTCAGCTTTGCAATGCTCCACAGGGTTCTGATTTACTGGTCAGAAACCAGCACCTTCCACACAAGCAGCTGAGCTCAGTGATTGCCTTGTGCTCCCCACAAACCCTTCACGATGAGGTGAGATGAGGTCTGCCCACACAGGGCTCCACTGCTCCCTGGTGCCCACCCTCATTCTCAGACATATGGGCTCCGTTATTAAAGAGCAGAGAAAAAGATTTGTTTTCACCTTTGCATCAAGATGTTTCCCTCTCCTAGCGGATTTCAGACACTATTTGAATTTTCTGCCCAATTCCTAGGCTGCAAGAGACAGTTTAAGGAAAAGGCAATTTACCAAGAGGAAAATCACAGAAGGAAAGCCTCAGTCGCAAACATACACCATCCGTGCTCCAAGACAAGTCCTTATGTAAATACACTTACAAAACACCTCAGGTAAAAGCATGCCCATGGACAGTTACCCACAGATTTAGTAATGTGGGCAGTTCTCCACTAAACTCAGTGAGTCTTTTCAGGACACTGAGCTTTTACTGGATGATAAACCCACCTCGTCAGCAAGCCCTGAATAAGGGAGCAGGGAAATGCCACACAAAGAGCTAAAGAACCATCACGAACTGCATTTACATTCAAATTGTTCTGAATATAATATTATTTCCATCAAGTTTGAATTGGAAAGTACAGGAGGGACCTGGAATGTGCCTGACAACATTTATCCACAGCCTCTAACCCTACACATGCTAACAAGCCTGTTCCTGGTGACAAACACTCTCAGACCCTCAGTGGAGGCAATCTCCCTGCATTGATTTTATAAATGACAAACAAGCAAGTAAATGGCTGGAACCCATCTTTGTCTAAATAGAAGGACTGATTACGAACGCCTAGGGGCACAGCTAACACAAGGGCCTTCTCCTTCCAGGCATCCTATACAGAGGACAAGGAAGTACCAGGAACTTTCCCAATTACAGACCATACTCTTACACTAATGAGAACAGACGTTAGAGAGACACTCAGTAGATTATTTATACATTAAATAAAGTAGTGAGTAATGACAGAAACAGAAAGTACAGCCTGGTGCTGACAAAACCCACACATCATTACTGAAAACAACCTAAAAGGAGGAAGAGAAACCACGTCTCCTTAAGAAAATGAAGACTAGATTAGTGTGCACACCACATCATAAGGGAAAATATAAATTAAAGCCCCCCTGCAGGTAGGTTTATTCAGTGAAGTTACTATTTCTGCTCTGCTTACACACACCATGCTTATAATGATAAATTCATGGTTTAGTAGTCAATAGTCCAGGTACTTTGAAGAGGAATATTCTGACCCAGACTGCCTAGAGCATACAGATAAGGACACGAACATGCTGGGGAGTGTTAATAGAGAAGACACCTCTGTGGCTCAGGTTTGGAATCTATTTGGAAAATGCTGCAGACTTCAAACGTTATTCTTCAGATCTTCCTGTAGTTTATTTACTGAGACACATGAAACCAGGAACAATGAAAGATCCAGAAGCAGAACATCTCCCTTGTGTGAAAGGTGAGATGTCACCCAAGAGGAAATAATGAGCCGGTTGCTTTCATGCTGCTTTAACTCCTGCTCCGATTCATAGTGCCACCAGTACCCCAAACATTCATTTTCACAAACATCTACACACATCATACCTCAGGTAGAACTGGCAGTTACCAAGCTCTGGAATCACCTTTCAAAACAAACCCAAGAGCCTTCCTCAGCCACTAACTGCACAACATCCCCAACGAAGTCAGAGGAACCCTGGTTCAAAACAATCACTGCAGAACTTTAAACAACCCCCAGGATGTGATCAAAGACAGCGTGAGCCAAGAGAGGCATCAGCTGAAGAGCCACCAAATTCAACAGCTGCAAGAATTCATTCACACTGATGGAGGAATGAAGCAAGCAATGCTGCGGGCCCACCATGCCACACAGCAGACACGGGTCCTTGTGCGCAGAGGGGAAGCCAAAGGAGTACTTACTCTTGGCTGCCAGTTCTCATACTGCTTCTGTAGATTTGCACCAATGGTTTCCAGAGCTTTCTGAGGACCCATTGACAGAGGATCTAGGAAAGAGAACACAAATGAGCATTTCTGACCACACCTGAATCACTCAGCTTGACAAGAAGCAGAAATTACTTCCAATTCTACGTGCATTTAAAGCTTTGTGCTTCTTCAGAATCCAGACCTACAACTTAGGAGAGCAAAGTCTACACCAAAGCACGGACACCACCCCCTTTGCAGAAGAAAGAAGCCAAAATCTTTCCATCCTGTCCCTCTCGGGTGTTCTGCCTGCAACAAAAATAGTTTCATGATGTTTTAATGTAAGTCCCTGCACACATTCCATTTCAAATCCACAAACACTGCATTCTGCACCGAAAAATGCATCCTCAGATTCTTCACTCCAGAACAAATTAAACACCATTAAAGACCATCAAACTTGGAAGGTTTCTCTCGCTAAGGCAGTAAATACAATTGGGTTTTGAAAGACAGGAGAGCCATTGCATTTGGCTCTTTCATAAGGGAGAAAAAGGCTTCCATAGGAAATAATGACAAAAAATTCAGCTGGTTAAATATTTGATGATAAATGTATTTTCTTGAGGAATGCAGAATCCTGCCTCATTTGCTTCCGTTGCTGACTGCTCCAGAGAGCACACGCCAGTTCCAGTTTGAGAAGTTAATTGTGTCACTGGGTAATTACCCCCATCCATCCGTACCAGCACAGCTTCATCTTGCTTCCTTGGCTCAAACACCACGGCCATGTAACTGACATTACCAACAAGCTCCAAAGAAACCAGAAGCTAATACTCTGCTATTTAATATAAACAATTCTATTAACCAAATCAGTGAGTTATTCAAGGCCAAGCTGGACGGGCTTGGGGCAACCTGGGCT
Organism: Forpus xanthops; assembly: GCA_032466535.1. Classification (NCBI taxonomy): domain Eukaryota; kingdom Metazoa; phylum Chordata; class Aves; order Psittaciformes; family Psittacidae; genus Forpus; species Forpus xanthops. The sequence goes on along the minus strand of JASSUY010028104.1, from coordinate 27,685 downwards.
AGTGGAAGGTAACCCTGAGGGACCGCTCAGACCCCAGAAGCCTGCTGTGAGTTAATATGCCATTAGGTACTGCTCAGACTAAAAAGGAAACACAAAACCAGCATAAACACATCAAAGTTCCTTATTAAGCCCTTCAAAAGGACCAAACTGAACTTCAGAAAAAGAAGCTTAAAACACTTCACGTGCACTTTGACAGAAGAGGAACACAGTTTGGAGACCTCGGAGTGCCACCAGAGCAATTATAACCCTTTTGTATAAAAATCAAGTTCCCTGGCGCCATTCCAAGAGCCAAACAGTGGATATAAATTCTTTTCCTAAATATAGCTCGTGCACCAGAGTCATGACGCGAGCCCTCAGCCTCCCGTGTTGACTGCACACTACACTGTCAGTGCAGTCACGGCATGAGGCTGCCCCGGTGCCTTCCCTGCGCCAGGCTGACACTGTAGCACAGATGTCAGCTCAGGCTTCATTCTGGAGAGAAACAAACCACTTGAGATGCTCTAAGGGTGCCTCTGGATGCACTGTTCACACAATGGAGATCTCAGCTTGGCTCTGAACAGCAGCAATTGCACTGAAACAATCTCTACAATTCCTTGCCCATCTGGCAAAGACGTTCCCACCATCCTTACCTTTAGCTGCTCTGGAGAACGTCGTACAGAGAAAAAACTGCAGCCTTTTTGCCATCACCTTTGTCAGAAGTTGGCTGGCAATGGAACCAACTACTTGTGTAGAGATACACACTGAACATTCATTTCATTACGAAGCTGCATTCAACATTCTCTTTGCTGATGACAGTCATTAATAACTTTATTCAATGACTGCAACACTCCTCATTCTCTTTGCTCTCTCCTCATGTATCAATGAGAAACTAGAGCTGTTCTCCCCACTGAATAGGTGCATTTGTTAGTGCATGCTCATGGCTTTTTAACTGCTTTAAAGTCATCAACATTTTTAGGTTAAAACAAATGAGCTGCCATGATTCATAAGCAGGTACAGCAAGGTTAGAAAGGAGATATTTTGCAAGATTTTCAGGACATTTGGTTTGTGCAATGATTAATGTGCTTCTGCAGCCTAATGGGAGCCTCACAGCTCAGGATTACAGAGCTCTGCATGTTAGTGCCTGAAGAATGAACATTTCCAATCCCTAGATAAACCCCAAATCTCTCAGAAAGCTTTCTTACACCAGGTGTTTCCTCTCCTAAAATTACTTCAGGCAAGTCTTGTCCTGATAATGAGATGTGATCTCCAAAACCAAGGCAACCTTGCATTTCTTCACAAAACCCTACGAATTCACTCCAACACAGCACTAGAGTAGCAAGCCCAGGTGCTGGAACTGCTGGCAAGACATCCTTGGGAATAATTCCAGGGCTTCTGAATTCACCATCCCAATTAAATTAGCCTCAGAGCAGTCACCTCACCATGCAGTAAAGACCATGCATTTTACACAAGCTAATTCCTACACTATGAGGCCGGGTAATTGCAAACCTTTGCAGATCACAGCTCCCTAAAGATGTAACTGCTCAGATATTTCCTTAGGTATTTATAAATCCACAACAATTAAAAGCAAGCCAAGCACCTCATTACCACCTTGTCTTCTCCACTTCAGAACAAAGCAGGAAAGATGAGCCAAAGCAGCAGCTACTGCTGGACTCTCAAGTCACAGTGAAGTCAGATGCTCCCTTTCCTTTTGTTCACCCCAGTTTTAAGTCCAGGAAACACACTACTTGAACACTCCTCTGTGTAAGTGACAACAGAGCTACCTGGAGCTTGGAAGTTCTCAGGACTTACCAATCCAACACTCCAGGCGGGCACAGGGAGTCGTTTTCACCACATCAGGAGGGTCCACACCGACATTTAGGCACAAAACTAAGGCAACACTGACAGTCTTCATCTGCAAAGACAGACAAGAAACCCCTTACTTAGTGTAAAACCAAAACCAATTGCGTTTGTGCTGGATTTTTCCCACCGCTGTTACCTGCGAAGGGCTTCAGTGAACTTTTGTTACCTGCTCTTCACTGCACACTGTGCCAAGCAGGGACGAGTAGGGCAAGTTTTCACTTCTTTAAATAGATCAGTACTGAGACTTTGAGTCCCTCTTTTTTAGGATTACTTCCAGAGCCCATTCTTCTTTTCCAGAGCATGGAAATGGGTACCAGCAGACTTCTGCTGCTCACCTTAAAATAGTCATTGTCCAATTGAAATGCATTATTAAAACATGAGAATATGCTATTCAGAGTCCCTGATCAATATTATAATAGAGGATGTCTTTTTGAATATTAAAACTAAGAGCATTACGAGGGAAAAAACCCAAGTGCACAACTAAACCATAACAGCACGTTCACTCTATTTGTTGTTTATTTTCTTAATAATAGAATGGTTTGGGTTGGCTCCAGCTGCGGGAACCCATGGGCAGCACATTCCCACCACTTGTGGAGACACACGAGGCGCCACAAACCTACAACATCCAAACCCAGCAATGCCTCACCTCCAACCAAAAAGCGGCATCAATCAATGACTCGGTGCTACGGCCAGTTAAAAACACAGCTTGAAAAATCAGTATTTCACATCTTCATGCTCTTTTCTGCACTCCCTCATCCCAACACCTAAACCAGAGCAGGAAAACAGAAGTAAGGTGGCTCAAGTTGCTTCCATCACGTGCTCAGCACTCCCTGGCTTGTCGGAAGCAAAGCCACCCACACCTCCACTCGCCCAGGGTGCTCACTGCAATTCCAAGCAGCAGGCAAAGTAAGAAGAACTAAACAAACCCCACACTTCACACTTGGAGAATGAGCCAGAGGCACACAAGTGCGGAACTTATATAGAAACTGAAGCAGAGACACCATTCACACCAAGGGAGGACAGCACCGGCATCTGCTCACTCCCATGTCTATGATGGGGAGCCCAGAGAAAAGTAGCATGAAATCTGATTATGTTCTTACTAGCAAAACCCTGCAATCATGTGGGAGTTACTCATCCCCGAGCTAACAAGGAGTAAGTTGCACTTCCTAGAATGCATGAAAAGGATGAATAGCTCCGTATTTTTTTCATAGAACAGTAGAATCATAGAATAGTTAGGGTTGGAAAGGACCTTAAGATCATCATCCAGTTCCAACCCCCGTGCCATGGGCAGGGACACCTCACACTACTCAATTCATCCCCTACAACATCTGTAGGTTATCACTGGTTTGCACAAGTGATCCGAGGTGACTGGAAGCTCCATCCCTCAGCCACCAGCACTCCCTGTGAGCAGTGCAGCTCCTGCACCACAGGCTGCTGCAATGAGTGGCAGTGGACGAAAACAGCTCCCCTGATCTCAAATCTGAAAGAACAGGCTTCCTACCAGAACAGAAGAAATCTGGCACCCGATACTTTAGTGCCTTAATTCTTCCTCAGCAAGAGCCCCGGGCTTCCTTCCTGCTCCCCTGTTTCATGCACTCAGCAGCACAGGAAGGAAAAAAAAAAAAAGGAAAAATAAATAATTAAATAAAGTAAAAAAGGGAGGAAAAGAAAAAGAAAAGAAAAAAGTAATAGGAAATAAAAGAGAAAAGGAAAAAGCTCACACAGCCTCTGAAACCCAAGGTACTGCAGGGTGTTAGAGAGCCCCAACACCGGCAAACACACGCTGCAAACCCAGAAGGAGACAAAAAGAAGTAGAGGACAAAATCTCTTCTTAGAGTGGAAACACACAGAAGATTCCTTCACTAGAAAGGCTCCTGCTAAACAGCCTTTTCCTTCTCATTCATTTATCGGTTCCCACTTGTGGCCTAACTGACTTATTCTCAGTGTTTTACTAGCAAGGGCTGAACCCATGACATTACGCTGATCTTGATTTTCTATTCCCAAGCCCAGTGTTTTAATTCTCCTTGAGCACAGACAGCAGCCCAGTAATGAAATGTAAGAGGCTGACCAGTCCTAGGGACAAATGGGGTTACTTCCCTCCTCCTACCTCCCCACAACAGAGGTCAGGTATTCTACTGCACAGCTATTTGCTGTGCTACTACAGAACACATCTTCAGTCGGAGTTACAGCACTTTAATACTCCCCAAACTCCTACTAAACAACCACCGATGATGCTGAATCATTACAGACCAAAAACCTGAGCCCAAGGAACCAAATAATGCTTTTCGTGCTCCTGAACAACTTTGGAACATGCCAGCAGAAACTCTGTAGCATATTTAAAGCTTCTTAATAGAAGAAGTACGGGGACATTCTCATCCATCATTAAGACAGTGGAAATTTTCTTCTCCACATTTCAAGAACACATCCATTGCAATGCATGTCACTGAGTTGTTGTTAGAACTGAAAAATGAAGCAGAGAATATATGGCAAGCTTCTAGGAAAGCCAATATCCAAAATGCTTTCTCAGCAAAGCCTCAAGATCAAGCCCATAGAAGCTGTAACTGTGGGCTCCTCTGGATAGAGTGCAATTTGACTGCATAAAAAAAGGCAAATTGGATACAATTCACAACTTCATGTTGCATCCAACTGAAAACTGTTTAATAACTGGTTCAGAACCTGCAATACTTAAACTGCAAAACCCATTGGGTCCAAAAGCTCTTCTGAGAAGTAACAGTATTGAATTCAAGTCCCAAATCAGGAATGGGAGTAAGTGAGCAGAGATACTTTGGTGTCTGCTAAGGAGAGAAGATGCTTATTAAAGCACTGACATTAAAATTCACACATTATATTAAAGATCAGAGAACTTGTGAAGTATTTTTAATTTGCCTTTGATTTCATTTCGAGACAAAAGAGATTCACAGATGAGGGAATAACCTCAGACCAATTGCTGGGGGTTCTTACCATTGCTAACCTGCTCTCAGCAGTTAGTAAGAACAGGTTAGCAACTAAAGAGTCACATCACCGCTTCATCTTCTAGCTCAAGTAATACCAAGAGCAAGTCAGTCAATCAATTCCTGAGGAATTTTGTTGGAGGGCCCTCACGGAACATTCCTAAATGGACACTTTAAAGCCCATCAGGATTTTATTTCCACACTGTAATTTTCAAGCTGAAAACTTTCTGTTCAACCCTTTCACAGCAACACTGAACCCTGATCAACCTGCCTGGGTTCAGGCCAGGAAGTTAAAAGTGCTTCTGTGAGTTAACACAAACACAGCACTACACAGAAAATATGAGCTGCTACATTACTGTACAGAGCTGAAGGTGAACGTATCAGCATTAAATACAAACACTGGGACAGATTTCCAGACTGAGAAATCCTCACTGCCTCCCCAGATCAACCCTCCTGCTCCTCCAGGGAATCCATCCCCTTCCTGAAGGCTTCTTTGGGTATCTTCATGTGCATTTACACAGATTGAATAGAAGCCTCCAGAGCAAAAGGCAACACAAGGTAGGTGCTCCTTGGGTGACTGCAAGATGCTGACTGCTCTGGAGATGTGCCATTAATATTCCAACAAGGAGTTCTCCAAATACTGAGCAGCAACAGCAATGTTTTACAACACGAAACATTGTTCTCCCTTTGGTTTCAGTTGCGTTCATTCTCCAGCACCACAAAACCAGGGTTTTTCCTTCCCAAGCCTCATGGAAGTTTTCTCAGGAGCCAGTGACTCCCTGCAGTGATCTGTATGTGGGAGGGGGACATAAGGGGGTGATGGGATTCACAGCATATCAGCCACAGGAGGAGATGGGCACTTTGAACTCTGGCAACTTCACATTTCAGGCTCCCAGCTAGAAGGTGACAAGTGGCAACACTGTCCAGGCCTCACTTCCAGGCTCAGGCACTGAACACACCACTGAGGAACACCACCTTGCAAAGCAACTGTGAACAGGCAGAGAAAGCCTTGACCTCCTGGTCCAGTGGGTCACACACCTTCAAAGAAAGGTGTTGGCAGGGAGTGACTCGGAAGGTATCCCACAGGAACATGACCCATCTCTACCCGTCACCAGGCAGAGGAACACAGGCCCTGCCTGCAGAAGTGGGTGGTTGATGTATTGCCCTTCCAGCAGCCTCTTACACCATCAAGCCCTAACTTGGTGCCCTCCCTTTACCCTTTCCACACCACGCTTCCTGTTAATGGATCTTCCCTCTAGCAGGCCAAATACCAGAAGACATGTGCCATCCTCTTCAGCTTACCTGCAATGTTTGCAGGGTAAAACAACTAAAAAGGCAGAGCTTCCAGTTTCAAGAAAGGGGTATTTTTATACAAAGCTTGAGAGAAATTAATTGTTATGAAAAAAAAACCAATTCTGTGTGCTTCTCCTCAGTGATAAAAATAGTAGCATGCAAAGAAACACTTCCAGTTAACATTAATAATTCAACACCTCTGCAGGTAGTCTCCAGCCATCTGTAGCCCAAAAGGTCAGTTCCTGCTGGGACTGTGGTGACAGCATACACCAGATTCCTAGATCAACTCCTCCTCAGTGTTTGTTTTCCTTCCCTAACCTCTCTATTCCACACTAATCCTATGAATTTTCTTCAGAGGTTTCTTATGTCCAACATGTTCGTTTACCAGTGAATGCAGCTGCTACACAAAGTTCAGGAGTAGCCTCCACAAAGTAGACTCTTAACTGCTGGCTTCACTGTTTACTTCACAAGCACTTCTGACACCTCTAGATGAATTACTGCTGTCAGTCAAGACCCAAGACATATGTATATACCTTCTACTTACTTGCTGTGAGAACAGGGTGCATCTTCTCTGGCTGCTGCGACCTCAGCTTCTGAAGGTCCCTCTGAGATCAAAGGTAATCAGGCACGACAGCACTGCTCTTCAGATTAAAAACTACAAAGTCAAGTAGGCTGATTCGCCCTATCATAGCAAAGCATCAAAATACTGCCTTTAAACAACTGCTGAATGCACAGAACCAAAATGGGTTCAAGTCCCTGCCAAACAGTTCTTAAACACAGGAAGCAAATATTGCATTCTATGATCTCTGCTTTCTTTATGCAACACACAAAAAAGAATCAACGAGCCATTTTCTGGATGTTACTCCTCATTTGATCTGTGACAACGGCTTTCCTTCTCACCTCGGCACAGCTCTGTATCTGCCTTGCATTCTGTACAGGCTTCTTTCCATCATTCCACCACATTCCTGCTCTGTCTAGCACTATCTTTCAAAAGGAAATGGAATCAGAGAATCGTTTCAGTTGGAAAAGACCTGTAAGCTTATAGGCGCGAGGAGGAGGAAACGGTAAGGAGAAGATCAAGTCTGTAATTTCAACACAAGTGCGAGGAATAAAAAGATGAAGATGTCTGGTTGTGTTGAGAGCCACACAGCACAGAGTGCTGTCACCTCTTGTAGTACGAAGCTATGATGTGGGATAAAGAATGCCATTAACACAAACCTGTGTTGAGTATTTCATTACCTCATTTCTTGAGAGAGGCACCTACACTGCAGACTTTACAGAAGAATAGGAGAGCAAGACAAACATCTTGGGTTTATCAAATTTACTTCGAAATGCCAGTTAAAGCTATGACACAGAGAACGATCAATAGGCTCCCTCGGTTACCCATGGCCATCTACGCTAACAGTCACCTCTGGAAACGTTCAAGGGCAGCAGCTCAGCACAGCAGCAAGCCAATTAAATCAGCATCTCAGAGAGAAACATAAGAAAGGCCCCAAACTTCCCAGAAAGCCTGCATAACCCATGGAGACAGAGCCGAAACTCTGTCAGCCTTGAAGAACATGTAAGGGAAGAGGGAAGAAGTGTAAGACCCAGAGAAGCGTTAACAAAGCATGTCTGCAACGTTCACTGAAGGTTATCTTCAGCCTCTCAGCCACTGAAACACACACCGTGCCAGAGTACAGGAGTGCTAGCTGGCAGCAGAACAGATGTTTCACAGTTTGCACCATGAGCTTCGTGCGAAGCAGATGCTACCGTATGGCCATTCACCACTGCACGAGGTTCCACCACTGCTTATTAACATCTACCACACTTGAGAATTAAAAGTAAAGCTGCACATAGAGATATGTATTTTAATTAAAGTCTGCGATTTCCAGCACCTGCCCAGCACTCAGGTCTGCCTTTCAGGTGCATGGGGTTTTTTCACTGTCTAGTCACAGGCCTCGTACATTCCTACAAGCGTGCTGGGGGCAGGAGGATAACCAGCCCTACAACACACATATATGTTGATTTCAAATAGCAATAATTGCCTAGCTCCTCTCCAAACACCATATGCTCAGCAACACCAGTCGCCAAGACAGAAAAAGTGAAGCACATTATATATGTGCTCCCTTGTTGCATTTTTTTAATGAGGAAACACAGATACAGTTCTTTTCTGTCACTCCCTTTGCTAACAGCGCTCATTCTACATCCCCTGCATGTCAGTTGAAGTGAGAAAATGCACAGGATGGGAAAGAGATTGACTGAGTTGAAAGTTTCGGTGTTTCACGCTGGTGTATGGAGGTGAGACCTTTTTATTTCAAAAGATGTGACTAGCTGTACTCTGCAGAGCTGTTAATTAAAGTCCCCTCTCTGCTCAGACATCAAAACGTGTAGATAGTGGTAGATACAGCACAAGCGTCCCAACTCTATCCAATCAATACACAACCATCTTCATTCAAAATGATCTTTGTTCTAGGTCAGAGAAGATCTAAATCTATAACTTAGATGACAGTGCTCATTACTTGCAGCAGCAGGTGCAGTTTGGGGAGAAGATGGGCTTTTGTTTGGCTTTACACATCTGTAAGCCAGAGGTGCCCTGCGCTACAGCTCAGCTCACACCTCACTGGGCAGCAACTGCCACTTTTAGGTACTCCTGAACTAAAACAGATTTCAATCACTGACCTACAAGAGAAGGAGAGTCACACCATTGCCAGCTCTCAGGTCCACGCTACAGCTTCAAAGCCAAGTGCTCCATGCCAGTCCTCCTACGAGTTCATCTTCATACCAGAGGAAGAACAGAAGCTATGTACATACCATCTGCATTAGATCCCGGGCTACTCACTGGGTTACGAGTTTCCTGAATTGTTGCTAGCCTGTGATCATGCATAGGCAAAGAGAAAGCAAATACGGAAAATGGAGTAAGTCAAAGTAAAGAGAAGGCTGCTGCCAAAACACAAACTCCCACCCTGTCCCGCCATAAGACTGCTGCTGCTTCATTTCAGCTCACAAGGAACACACTGAGCTACACTCAGCCAAGGGATGAGCCTCCAGTGCTCAAAGTGCAAGTGGCAGTCAGGCCACGGTGTCTGGAAAACCTCCTTAGATTGACACAACCCTTTCAAGCTGCAATGATGCATGCAAACTTCCAGCGCTGCTATCCTTCATTAACCTCCTCTGACACACAAAGCATTCACCATGCAGGCAGGTGAATTCTGCTTGTCTGAGTTAAGCCCATTTGCATGTGGTTCTGCTTTAATCTGCATTTCCATAGAAACCTCATTGTGTATTCCTCTGCTCATAAAAAACAGGACTTAATTCTCACCCAGCAAGTTAGGAGGCAGCAGGAAAAAAAAACGCTACAGTAAAACTGTTACAACCAGCTTTGTGGCTCTCTGCTCATTTCAGAAATCAATATAAGTACAACAAATCTTAATTTAAATATGCTGAATTTGGCGGGAACTTGTCAGTAAAACCTGGAGTGTTTGAAATGCCTTTATTTAAATGACGTTTCCTGATACAGTTGCTACTGAGGCTGTGAGATTTAATTCAATACACAAAGCATAATTCCAAGCCTCCTGTGATAAAAATACCCTTTAAGTAAATAATAGATCAAAGCAGTGTCACTTTGGTGGCACATGCAGTCCGTGAAAGCAGGAGATGAAGGATTAAATGTTTCCAGAGCAGTCCTGGATGAAAGGGGTGAAGTCAATGCTTGGTTATTTTGCCTAGATTTAACACTCATTACTTTTCTTATTTGAGCCTTCCCTCTTATTGGAATTGTGCCTTCTAAAGAACCTTCAAGTTCCTACAAACTCTGGGGGTTTTAGAGTAATGAAGCAAGATGAAAAAAGAAGAGTAACTCCATACCCAAATCTTAGTGAATCATTTCCCATTAACTACAGCAAAGGGAGGATCACTCCCAAGGACTGCTTAAGACAACGAACAGGAACCAAACCTGCCTGTGATTTTTCCTGATTCACAGGGAAAACAATGCCACAGATTTTCCTGCAACTCAAAGAGAGACTTGTTTTGGGTTACCCTTTGAGAATTCCTTGAGTTACACAGGCTGGCTCATTTAAACACAGGTAACAGTTCCCATCCTGAGCTTTGACAAGCTAATGTATTGAATTCAAAATAACAGAATGCTTTGCACACCCTCAAGTGACACCCAGAGGTACATCCTCCGTCCGACCCTTGGGAAAACCTCCTTCAGTGCCATCTTGAGGAAAAGAACACACTGAAGTCACTCAGACCCGGCCTGTGGAACAGGGAGGCAAGAGCCAAGGAAAAGAAGCTGAAGTGAACCAGGGGATGCAGATCCACAGTCGGACTGATCCTGGAGGGAAGTGAGCACGCGTTGCTTTTAATATGATGAGCAAAAAGTAATAAACACAATAGCAAGTTTGTCCCGACAATACCTGATAAAGCTGTCCAGGTACAAATTATGTATGAGCAGCAGCCCTGATCCTGATATAAAGTTATTTGATTCAGGCTGATAGTGAAAACAGAAGGACCAAACAGAAAATTACCGATTTGCTTCCATTTTCTTCATTTACAAAACTCAGACTCCGTATCCGTATTCAGGGCCCAATTCCACTAGGCTCTTACTCATTGAGTAACACACTACTATATGAAGAGCACACCATTCCCACCACAGAGGACTCTTAGAAGAGAATGCAGCTCCTCAGGAGTAAACATGGTCAGAACTAGGCTGTTGTAATCACTGCTCAATTCATTGAAATTGCTCTCTCTGGCTGCAACAGGCATGGGAAACATTTAACAACAAGTACACAGAAGACAGCTGATTACTCACGCTTTACTCATGCTTAAGCTGTGCAACCTATTGGTTATCTTGATCAAGTCAATGTCATTCCAATTTAGAAAAAGACAACTCTGCAGATCAGGAAATAAGCAAACAGGAAGCATTACAGGAAGGCAGAGGGATCACTAAAATAGACTAGCAAGCTCATCACACCTCCACAGTCTACTAGAGAAAAACCTCTTCCTTGCCAGAACCCTTCAAAGGATGTACCACAAGACTTTGTGTTATTTGCCTCATTTAAATTACATCCAAAACCCCTCAATTCAATCCACTAAAGATCTGCCAAGGTAGATCTTCAGTATGTGATTCTACTCATGCAAGTGATTCTAGTTCAGCCAGAGCCTTCTCCAGAACTTCACAACAGTTCAGCGACGGCCCTGCCAGGAACATTCCGACTCACGTATGGCATCCTCACGCCTGGTTATAATGGCTATGGAAAGAATCACAGGCTTCAGCTCCAGTTCCCAAGTTATTCCATAGTGTTACAGGAGGGATCATAAACATAACAGACAATTGGTCACCGAAAGAACTCGTACATAATCACAAACACGAAGTGATGCAGAGCAGCTTTGAGACCTGGAGAATCCCACAACCCAAAGCAGATTCCAAGAACAGAATGAGTGGCGCTCGTTATCCACGACATTCCTTGGGTGCTTTGTTTGGCTGCTTTTAACTTAGATATCTAAGTTGGAGACAAGTTTGAGACCCCAGGCAGGGATCCTTCTTTGCCACACTTGGCTCTATCAGTTTAACATGCAACTTACATTCAAACACAAGGGAAGCACCTCACTTTAGTACAATGGGTGCTTCATCTCATAACTCCTTCCTGCCACCAAAAATCTCAGTTTCCCACACACAAAAGATGCCTCAATTTCATATTCCACTTAACATGCTGGTGGCAAGCTTCAAAACCACAACACTTCCGTGCATCTTCACCACTGCAGACAACTGTAATGACTACACTTATTGCCTTTTGTTCTTGCACCATTAACCTGCTGATCCAGAAAACACTTTAACACCTCATTAATTTTACTGCCTTTCCTGAAAAACACCAAGTGTCCAAATTTCATTTAAAGATCTTAAATGAGGGAACTACTTAAGGAGTGTATTTCCATGAGCTTCGGAATTAGTACTTCTGATCCATCTCCATGTTTGCTTCCCCAGTGCCATACAACAAGTACACAAACTATTGGATCAAATACTCAGCATTTCACGTGAAGACAGACTGCTGCCTGAGGTGCAGCAGCCCTCTGAGCACCAAATCCTCCCTTTCCACCCCTACTCCTCCAAAACCCATCCTGCCCTTGAGCATTACCCGGTCCTTCATCCTCCAGCTCTGAGCCAAAGACTTGGAGCCTTCGATCTTCTCACAATGCCTTTTCTTCATAAAGGCCAGAGGCAAGTTCCAGTCAGTCAGGTCGGACTCATCCTCCTCCCCAAGCCCCAGAAGAGGGGACTGCAGCATCTCAGACTCCATCAGAGAAGAAATACCAGGCAACAAGTGAGCAGCAACCTTCAGACCAGCCTGCAGCGGGGGCCGAGGGATCCCTCCTGGAGGGGGAGGCTCGGACTGCCGCGGGGGAGGACGGGGCAAGGGCAGCGGGAGGCTCCTCTCTCAGGTGTGCAGGTACGGACGAGCCCGGGGGAAGCAGCACCTTCCACCCGGCGGCTCTCCTCCGCCGCCGCCCTCAGGCAACAGCCCCGGCCGGGCTCGGAGGAAAGCGGTGCCGCCCGGTCCCGCGGAGGGCCGAGGTGCCGGCGGGGACCGGGCCCCGGGCCTCCACTCGCGCCTCTACCCCCGCGGGCCCTGTACTCTCTGCGGCGGGAGCCGCGCCCGGCCCATCGCGGCTCCCCGCTCCCTCTCACAGCGGCGGGCCGAGAGCGGGTCTGCGAGCTGTGGAACCGGAGCGGGCGGAGGCGGCGGGAGAAGGGGAGACTCGTCCTGCGGCGTGGGGAGCCCGACTCCGCTCACGGCCACATCAAGGAGGCGGCCATCTTCCCCCGGCCCATAATGCAGCGCGCTACGGGCCGCCGGGTGGGACAAACCGGGCCGCCGCGGCCCAGCCGCGGTCACCATGGTTACAGCGCCGCCTGCTCCGGGCCTAATGCTGACCGGAGCGTTGCCGGCTCCCCGCTGGGCTCAGAACCGGCCGCGGTCGCCCCGGCATGCGGGGACCGCCCGGCTGAAGGTCCGCGGCGTGCCCGGCCCTTCCCCGCAGTGAGCGGCACCAAGATGTCGGCGGCGCTCGGTGACAGCCCGGGCTGGGGACTGTCGTCTCCCCGCTGCACACAGGGACCAAAAGGCAGGACCCGTCCATGCCGCATGCTGCCCGTGTCGGCGGTCCCACTGAGCTTCACATCCCCACGGGAGCCAGAGGATGTGATGTGCTTGTTGCAAAGCACTTTGAGGTGCCGAGAACTACATAACACCAACAAAATCCACATGGCAGGTTCCCATCACTCATAGGATGCCATGTTGGAACTTCAGATATCACCTTGTCCAACCTTTCTAGCAAAGTATGACCTTGTGATGCCCCAGCACCTTGTCCAGCGCTGGGGAATCCACCCCTTCCCTGTGGAGATTCTTCCAGTGGATGCGTGTCCCACTGTGAAAACCTTTGTGTCCAATCACAACCTCCCCAGGAGTAACCTGTGCCCATCACTCCTCATCCTTTCCATCCGGTTCCTTGTCAGAACAGAGTCTCCATCATCTTCGTAGCAGCCCTTTAAACACCGGGACGTGGTGACAGAGCCTCCCTGAGCCTTCTCCTCTCTTTCCCCCCTCAGGCAGCACAGGACTCGCAGCACATGGAGCCTCCGGACACTCTGCCCTCAATCTCAGCTCTGAGGAGCTTCACCTTGGACACAGCAATGAACCTTCGGTCATTTACCCTGGGGCAAAGGAAGCCCGGGAGTGGAGTCAGCGGGCAATAGACTCCAGTGGAATCACTCCTGGGTTATGCTCATCGTTGAGCAGAAGCAGATGCAGTATTGCAGGAATAGATCCTCTTTGCTTCCAAACACACCGAAGGTTAATGAATATCAAATATTGCTCCTAATGAAGCTCCTCAGGGTGTTTGCTCTTAGCAGTAATCAGTTCCAACTGCATGGGTATTTGTAATGCTTTCGATGTGTAAAAATCACTTTGAATTACAGCTTAAAGAACACGTGTAGAATTGGATTTTCAGGGGCATTTTGAGTGTGTTTCCATTCATAGAATATTTAAATGCAAAGACTTTTCTCTCCAATAGATTGGAAAATAATGTTTCTGAGAGGCTCTGGGGTGGCCAACATTTGCTTTTGCTCCTTCGATTTACTGGCGGAGCTGATTCATTGCTTTTCGGGTGCTATGTGCCGATAGCTGATCATAGCTGCATGATTGTTATGGAAATGAATTGCCATGGCATAGAAAGCTCTTACAGTGCTGTTCTGCTAACTTTTAGAGAACCCCTGGTACCAACGGCACCGACACGGAATGGGAGCAACAATCCCCAGCACCACCTGAAAGAGCTATGGGCACTGGAGCTGTAGGGCAGCTAATCCAGTGCCGTGGCTGCACAGATGGATCCCAGCGCTGGTGCTGCTAATCCCAGCTCCCAACAGCTTTAGGGAGCATGTGGTGAGCCCGAGCCTGCCCAGCCAGAGCGTGCTGCTCTGCAGCCTTGCTGCTCTGCAGCCTCGCAGCCACCAAAGTACCTCTGAAGGACACAGATGGGCCCCACTGCCCATGCGTATGGGTCTGCACCATGCGCTTTCACAGTCATCCCGGCTGAACAGGCCGTGCATTCCCCCATCTCCTGTGCAAACACGTCCTGCCCTGCCATTTCAGGGGCTTCTCACACTCTGCCCTGCTCCCCTAAGGCTCTTGGTGCTCCCAGTGCTTTCATCCCATCCATGCCAGCATCCCCACTCCATCCCACCATGTAGGGGACAGGGAAGGTGGCAGGAGGAAGACTTCGCAGAGGAGAGCCAAAGTGACTGCTTGGCTGTCGGGATGAGAACCAGACGGCGAGAGCGGGCTGACAGCACACTTCCCACACAGCTCAGAATGCACCAGCTCCGAGCTGCAGCGCTCCCACTATCACAGGCACGTACTCCCCAAGAGGACCTCAGTCTAGACCTGCAGCTCTCCGCGGCACTGTTCCCATTACAGATCCACCATGGCTGTTTAATCGCATCCTTTCTTGCCACTGCTGTCCAGGATTCCCTGTGCTGCCAGCTTCTCTGTACTGAAGGCAGCATGTGGTGATGCATGCTGCTGCCACGGGCCCCCCACTGCCAAAATCCAATTCCCCAGACTCTGAGCAGAATAACATTAAACTGACACATTACAATTATTCTTGCCTTAGATGTATAGGCTGTTTGAATGTCCCTGCACACAAGAGGTTCTTTATACTTTCAGGATAAAGCAGCACAATGTTTGCTTAGCAGCTGCTTATGCTCAAGCTGGGCTGGATCAAGATGCATACAACTTTCCACAGCAGAATAAAAGCAGATATGTTTACAGGGATGCCTGTGGACAGGGATGCTCGCAGGCACTCACCACTGCAGGCTATGTGACCTGTCCTCTGCAGCAGAAAGCCCAGGGCCAATTTGAACACTGTAACAGGGCTGCACACACAGACTCTGCTCTCAGTTTTCACAGCAATTATTCCTCCAGTCCCTGCGCAGTGATTGAGGACAGAGCCCCTGCTACCTCTGAGGATCTGGGTTGTGGTTTAGGGCTCTGCAGAAGAGTCAAACGAGAGGAACATCAGACAGGATGGCTGGCTGAAAAACAGGGGGACCTCACTTGCTCCTTATGATGTTCCTAAGGCTGCTGTGCCATTTCTCCAGGTGATAGAACACCATAAGAGTCTGCAGGCAGGAAACAGGGCCAGCACAGGCAGCAGCTCAGCCTGGAGCAGTCTGGTGCAGGACAGCACCAGTACATACATATACAGAGCATCCCTAACATCAGCAAAAGGAGGGAGCTGCACTCGTGACAGCTTCTGACACCCGTCCGGGATGAAATCACCTCTGTGCTACATAATACATGTTATTTTCTTTAATGCATGATGAAAAGGGCGTAACATTTAGTTTTAGCAAATCCGTGATTGGGAATTTGTGCACCGACCAGAGCCAGTAAATATCAAATGAAAGAAAAATTATCCGCACTTTATCAGGTCTCTGAATAAGCCTCGCAAATATCCTTTCCTAAAGGACACATGCTGCAGGTCAGTGGGATCAGCCTCCATCTGAATTCCTAATTTGGCAAGTTTTGATGGAAATCAGAAGGAATTGATTTGCTCAAAAATAGCTCCACCAAGCACTTGGCCCTGATGGCATCTGCTCTCTGATAATGAAAACCTTCAGGGTGGTGGTCATGGGCTCCCTGATCCTTTGCAGCTCTGTGCTTTAATCAACTCACCTTTCTTCAGTCTCCATAGGGCAGGAGCCAGAGAGAGACGTAATTAATCTTCCATTTATATCACCGTACAAATTAGCTGTTAAAAGTGATGCCGTTCCCGGGGCTTCTTCCACTTCACTCCCCAGCCCAGGGTCAGGCCCACGGTTCTTTCATGCCACAGAACATTCTGTGGCTCTCAGGTGAGGCTCTTCTCAGCACCAGCAGCTCACAATGAGCCCCAGCCCACCAGGGTACAGAATCTACACCGAGTGTGTGCTTCTCCTCTGGGCGGTGTGGGGGCTTTGTTAATGTGCTGATTTTTTATTTACAACCCTTAGTTCACATTCCTGCAGCGCCATGGGCCTGTAAGACCTCCAGTGATGGAGACCATCTAATTTCTCCAGGCTATGTGCCCTTGACAGCCAAGTTCCATCATGAAATTAAAGCAGGCCCTTCTTTCCTACCCTTGGTGGGCAGGGAGAACAGCTTATTTCTCCATATGGAAGTGAAACGAAACCTTTTTAGCTCTTCCCAGTTTGTCCAAACCTTTCCTAGTTCTAATCCCATCTTGTGCTGAGCTCTAGGTACACCCAGCTTCAGTTTGAAAACCTCATGACTTCACTTCCTGATGCCTCATTCAAAGCAGCAGCAGCAGTAACCAACGCAGCTCTCAGCCTCAGATGATCTCTCTAATCCTGCTCCTTCCATGTTGACAGTGGGTCCTTGATAACTCACATCAAGCATCCAAATTGCTATGGTTTCATCTAGACTATGTTTGCTAGGCCACTGAACATGTTGTGTGACATTAGGCATTGGCTGGGTGGGTGTCTGTGCCTAAGCAAGGCTCCTGGGCTTCTGTTGGAGCTGATAAAGACCTCAACTAGTCAGTCAATAGATTTTGGTTGTGCAATTCATCTGAAAAAACACAGGGTGAAGTGAGCTGTGTCCTGAACCGGGTTGGGTATTGACAAGGGCTCTCCTGCCTACGAGGAAAACATGACTCTATTCAGCCTGCAAACTTGGTTATGCTTTAATGCTCCCAAAATACGACGGGAGCCCCACAGTCAAGTGCTCAATGTCTTCTCCCTTACATTCCCACACTAAGGAAGCCCGTATTGCAAGTGCAGGGAGATGCTCCCTTTGCAGGTGCTTTAGCTGGTTTGTGTTTCTTTATTGCACTCCCACATCTGCCTGTCTGCAGGCCAAAACTCTCCCTTGGAGCTCTCCATGGCACTTACTGCCTAGCTGGCTTTGCAGCCCGTGCAGAACTTCACCTACTGTACTTCATGATGGGAGCTCACTGTTTCAGCTCACTGTCTTCCAATCCTTAGTTGCATCTTGGCTAAATCTGAGCCCTGCTTTAGCACATCTGCTCCTGATTAAAGTGGCATTGGAGAACCCTTGTTCCTATGGAATCTAGGGAATGGAAACACGTCAGGTAAGGCACTGAGCGATGCCCTAAAAGCCAAAATGCAGAGGGATTATCTTCCAGAAACACACTCGGAGAGATTCTTCCGCCTGTCACTCTTTTTAATGAAACATTTTCCTATCTCAGTGTCTGTCGCTGTCTTTGTTTTTCCTCATTCAGCCAGCTAATTCTAATTCCACTCCTGGGCAGGCACAGAGGCAGATAGGGAATGGAGAACGTTACTCATAAATATCAAGAGAGATTTTATCTTTCATTTTCTGTAGTCAGATTCACAGGTCACCAAATGAGTCAAGGTCTGATGCAAAGGTCGGTGCCCTTAGCCAGGGGCTACCCTTTCTAAGGCTTTAAGAGTAGGTGGTTTGCCTTTACGTGAACACACACGAGCACACACCATCCCCACACACAGCCTCCCAGCCAAGCACTGTTTGCACAGCCATGGCTGGGGTTGTTTTAAGCATTTAGGGGCTAACAACAAGGTTTGTTTTAACACTTCGGTCAGGGGAGCTTTGTATCCTAAAGACAGGAGGTAAAATATTTATTAGGAAGATTATCTATTTTTTACTACGTCTGATTTCAGTTCTATTATTTATGCGCATACAGCACAGAGACTCCCTCCTTACAGTAAATGTGAATCCGAGCCTTGAGGCTGGAAACGGGAATTGGAGCCTGGGGAGGAAGGGTCGGGAGGCAGGTGAGAAGGGGGTGGTTGATGTTATGTGCCAGATCCAATACACTTCCAAACATGATTCATGAACTTGACTCTCCATCTCGTAGAAGAATCCTAGTGACCTCCCTCTATGAGAAAGAGGACTGACAAGTCTATTCCTGCCACTGCCATGCACTTCCTAACTCGCTTCCTTTAAAGACGCATGCCCAGGGAAGCATGCGCTCATACAGGCACTGCTGCAGTGAAGCAGCAGTTGGAGCATTAAGCCCATCAAATTGGGTTTAGCAGAGCCCCTGCCTGCCAGCAGTGCTGGAGAACAGACACGGTGAGTAACTGCTGCTGCAACTTGTGCTTTCCAGGCAG
Source organism: Forpus xanthops (assembly GCA_032466535.1). Taxonomy (NCBI): domain Eukaryota; kingdom Metazoa; phylum Chordata; class Aves; order Psittaciformes; family Psittacidae; genus Forpus; species Forpus xanthops. Next base: position 8,953 of record JASSUY010028104.1, on the reverse strand, counting down.
CTCACGTACAGCACAGGGACCAGCACGGTGCCTGGCAGGAACAGAAAGGATGAGGCTTTCCCCTGCCCAGGCAAGAGCTACCTCGAGAAGACCGAGGACAAGGAGATGGCTCAAACCCGATGTGGAGGAAACCACCATAGGGCTGCTCCAACTCATCTTGCTTCCAGAGAGGGGAATACACATCCGTACGGATGCAGTCACACCATCCTGCTCAACACAGGGCCAGGCTATGCCACCCCACACATTCTACAGAGCCTCTCTGCCCTGTAGGAAGGACACAAGTGCCCCTCTGAAAACCCTTTACTGTCTGCATTTGACCCAGAGGAAACCAACAGACACCTTATTGTGGGATCCTCAATGGCACTTAGAGAGGGCTGACAATCATGACCAGAGCACTTCACGTGAGCCCCTGGCCTCTGATGCTGTTATGAACACTCTCAGAGCACTTTAGAAAGATGGGAGACAGCAAATGGGTGCAAAGCTGTGCCTGAGTCAGGAGCACGTGGTTAGGAATATGACGGGGATTCCTCTCCTCTTTTTACATTGAAAAGACCAATCCAGGTCAAAAATCTCCCCTTGCCCTTTTAGGGTGAGATATGCTTTGTCATGGGGGAAATTTTTCCTCAAGGAAAAGGAAAGAAGTAAATGGTGATGTAGCAGCCTGAGGCAGAAAAATTGGGAACTCTCCTCTTTGCCTCCACTGAACTATAAAAGGGCAAGTTTCTGGATGAGTCAGTAGCTGGAGAGTTCAGTTAATGAGGATATCTGGCATCCTTGGATGCAATGCAGTAGTTCGAAGTAATTTAAGCTGCAAAGCAACAGTTACATTTCACCCCAATGGTGGCTTTAGGTCACCGGCACATGTAAAGATTTCTGTGCTCCTGGAGATGTCAATGACTGCTCCAGAGCCTCACAAAACCCGGTTGCTTAATGGAGAGGTTTTTCTCATAAAGCCCGAGTGAAGCTGCTTAATACGTTTGGGGATACAATAGATTAGATAGTTTGTGGAAGCCGTTAATAGAGTTCTCAATCCACTTTGCTATCCATCTCAATGAAAGGCGTTACACAAATGTAAGCTCATTTGTTATCATTATCTCCCTTTGTCTCTTCACAATCTGGATAATTTGCTAGGTTATCAGGCTATGTGTGTTTAAAAACACATGATAGGTGTCAGCTCGGCAGATGCGCACTGGGTTTCACATTATTAAGAGCAGAAACGTTTCCTTACACACTGTATGTGTTATAGATCAGCATCAGCTCTGACTTGGTGACAGAAGCATCTGACACCCCAGAAACAGACGCTGGTGACCTCTGCAGCCTCCCCTGAGCCCATCACAAGCACTCAGGCCAAACGTCCTGTTTCCTGGTGTATCTGCTTGCGGTCACCTTGCCAAGCACACCTCCCCATGGGGGCAGGCGGGACTTGGCATTCCCTGCACCCGGAGCTGAGCTGGCTGCTAAGCAATAATTCATCATTCTGCAGGAAGTCCTCATACTGCCTTCTCTGGGGCTTGGGAATAGGAAAGCTATTTCCCGGCGCAGCCTTTGGAAATGCCCGTGCAGCAATGCAGAGATTGCTCCGGAATCAGACCCACTCGGGTTGGGTTTATGAGGTGCGATAGAAGAGGTAACAACCAAGAGACTTGGCTCTGACCAAAAGAAACCCTGAATGGAAAAATACAGCCTGGCTTGGCCCATGCAGTGTTAACCACTAACATCGCTTGAGATGGAGAAGCCCTAAAATCTCTTCCTACACCTAGGGAATGTGATTACCCACGCGAGCAGCACGTTTCTCTAGTCCTCCTCTTGCCATTCCCATGCAATACATCAGTCAGAGATTTTTCCTTCTGCCTGGGATATTTCAAACTCAGATCCCTGATACAGAGTGACACAGTGATCAACACCTATCTTCCAAGTCTTGATGGGTTTCATGGCTGATATGTTAGCGGCTGAAATTCAGCAGGTTTCTAAGAAATAATGTGACTAGGCTTATTACAATTAATGGAAGTAAGATGAATGCATATGCGGGCTCCTCTTTCTGCCATTTCCACTGGGGAGCAGCCATACAGCTGGGAAGTAAATGCTTTTCTACGTGGCAAAATAAGCACTACATAAATATGAAGTGAGAATTTATAGTACACTAACGACTTCCCATTAAACTGCTGATTGAACAGTTAGGATGTGGCAAGAATGGGAAGCTCACTCCACTTCCAAAGGCCGTGCCAAGAGCCTCTGTCCTCGGAAGCACTGCAGCATGGCCAGCGTACCCCGGTCCATGACTTCATTTCTTTTGTGTTCCCCCTGCAGAAAAGCCCAAAGAAGTAAAAGCAGCAGGCAAGCAGCCCCACAGGCCACGTGCTGATGGCACTACCACCGTGCACAGGGGAAGCAGTGCCGATGCTCTCAGGTTTGGGTGGCACTGCAGCTCCAGAGCTGCAAAACACCATAACAACCAACGAACAAAAACCACACCACTCCAGATGCGAAGCAGCCCACAGTTTGCATCTTCCACTGTACAGTGCATTGGGGTGTCCACCACCACCACCGCCGCCATGGGTCAGAACAGCTCAGAAGGCCCTCGCTGGGCTCCTGCCATTCCGAGCATCCTCAGCTCCAGAAGTGCCAGCTCCACATACGAGCTAAAATGTCTCCAGCTTCATTTACTGCCTGGAAGCAGCTGCAGTGCCATTCCAGTTACACTTACTGTCTCTGCAGATCTTGAGCAGGAATCAATAACATACCCGGCCCTAATGGCATCTTTGCCAGGAAAGAACCTTCAGTGTCCTAAGAGCCCCTTTTCCCCACTAAAAGCTCTACTTTAGTTAAGGGTCAGCCCTCACAGCAGGCAAATGCAATGAATTCCTGTTGCTTTGCAGCATTTTTCTCTCTCCTCTCTTTAAAATCTCATTGCGCTTTAACTCTGAACATCATGAGCCCAAACACAGATTGGCTTTGCACAGAGAGTCAGACCTCTCACCCAGCACCGAGGAGCAAGCATCCCTCCCTGCAGGGAGCTCTGCCTCTGCTCCAGCTTCTCCCTGTTTGGAAGCGGGCGCCAGCACAGAGTTCCCAGCTCCCAGTCCTGGATTTGCATCTACACTTGTGCTCACACACATACCTGCTTGACCCAGCCGAGCCTTGTACAGGCTTGGACCTCCCTCCAGGCTTGTCCTGCTGTACATCCATCCTCCCTTGGACTCCATCCCAAAGGCATGCCCAGCCTGCACACACGTGCTGGGTTTGCACAGCAAGGTTTTGGTAGTGGGGGCTGCAGGGGTGGCTTCTGTGAGAAGCTGCTAGAAGCTTATCCAATGGAGTGTGAGGAGGAAGGAGCAGCAGGATAACATGTGATGAACTGACCACAAAGCCCATTTTCCATTACACTTCCCTGTTTGGAGGGAGAAGGCAGAGAAAAATGGGAGTGAAGCTGAGCCTGGAAAGAAGGGAGGGGTTTTGGGGAGGTGTTCCTAAGATTTGGCTTTATTTCTCCTTCCCCTCCTCTGATCTGATTGGCAATTAATTGAACTGATTCCCCAAGCTGAGCCTGTTTAGCACATGATGGTAATTGCTGAGTGATCCTCTGGCCCTTATGTCAGCCATGAGCCTTCTGCTGTATTCCCCCTCCCTTGCCCAGCTGAGGAGGGCAGTGACAGGTCTGATGGGCACCCAGCATCCAGCCAGGGTCAACCCACCACAAAGCATGACAACAACAGAGCAGAGAGCAAGAGACTGTGGGAATACTCAACAAGCACAGGGAAAAGTAGGGCACGAGCATCGTGCCTGCCTTTGATGTCTTCCCATCCTGCCCTGCCTTTTCTCCTGTGGAAAGGGAGCACTGCAAGGTGGGAAGCAGCCCCGGAGCCGCAGGGACACAGAGCTGTTCTGTGCAGGGTGCCAGCAGGATTATGGATAAATATTGAGGCTATCAGAGGAGCTTAAGGCATTTAGGAACCCATTCCCCATATTGTCCTCCCCAGGGGAAGGGGGAGTGATCTCCTATAGAGACCTACAGCAAACACCAGGACAGTGCTGGCTTCTGGAGCACCCCACTCCGGCTGCGAACCCCCCTTCCTTGGCTGGAGAGGGATAAACATGACAAACGTGGGGTTTATAATCAATGGAGTCACAGTTTGTCACTTGTGGGTGCTTTGGGGAGAGGCCAGGCTCAATGCTCCTGCCTGGACCTTCCCTGTGCCAGACCCAGCAGTCCAGTCCCACCACCTGGGCAGGATGGGGAGGTCCGGATCCATTGACCTGCTCCCTCTTAGAGCAGGTGAACCCTGGAAGAGCTGAGAAATGCCTTGAGGGATGGTCAGGGAGGGAAAGCTGTTGGTTCTTGCAATGAGTGTGTGTGCAGACAGGGGTGGGAGTCACTGCACAAATCAGTTCCGAAGCTGCCAGGCGGATGTGGGATGATTGAAACCTGCCTCCATTCAAACCTGCTGCTCCAGCGTCACAACAAGTCTTCATTAACAAAACATGATGCCAGGTCCTTTCCCTCCTCCCGCCTCAGTCCCTGCTGCAGGACAGCTCCACAGGCAGTGAGGGTTTCCAGCAGCAGGCAGTGGAGGAGGATGTCTGTCATGTCTACAAAGGCATCAGCATCCTCTCCTCCGGCCCATAGCCCCATCCCACAGCCCCAGGCACTGCACGGGTCTCCTCAGAAGTTACCCTCTCCTATGAACCTGGATGGGTGCTTGAGGCTGGAGGGAGGTGCAGGGAGAATGGGATAAGGATTTCTTTGTGCTCATGTGTGGCTACAAACCAGAAACACTGATTAACCCTTAATCCTATACCCAGGAAAGTGCTCCCAGCGGCAGGAGCCCAGCAGGACCCCAAGGAGGCAGAGCTCCATCCTGCTCCCAGTGCAGCCCACTGGATTCCTGTGCAGGGAGCATCCTGCACAGGGCTGAGCCTGGTCTGCAGCTCTCCCTGCACACTTGGCTCATGCAGGACCAGTCCTCAAGCAGGCAGAAGGGTTTCTCTGCTGCGCTTTTAAGGGAACGCTGCAGTTTGAAACCACAAATTCAATTTTTAATGAAACTTCATAACTGTTGTACCCAAATGCAATGGAATATTGATAGGAACTGTGCATCCAGCTAGCAAGAGATTGCCCTAGAAAGCTTTTTAGGATGTTACGCAATACACAGCTAAATTAATTATTTGTAATGAAAGGATCTGTGTCTCTGTAGGATCACGGAGACCTACTAGTGCAAGGAGCACACTCCTCCTTCTCACTGGGTGTAAATGTCAGGCAATGTAGAAGGAAAGCAGGGTTTGAGACGGGAATGATGAAAGAAAGGAAAGGAGGAAAGGGGAATGGGAGAGAGAAGGAGAGAGGGAGGGAGAGAACCAGAGAGGGAGAGATCTGCAAAGAGAGACTGCAGCAAAATGCAGCAAATTTCCTAACTCCGGTCCAAAGCGGTTGTCTCTTACAGAAGGGAATAATCCCGCTCCCGGGCTGTATTTGTGCTAGCGACACACCATGCTCAAGCTGTTCTAATGACAGCTGTACATTTCAGAAGGCGTTCATTTTGCATCCCCACTGTTGTGCAAACTCCACCACGGAGCAGCCCGGGCACGTGTGTGCCTTCCGCGCATCCTGGCTGGCTGCACAAGGCAAAGGGCTCCCGAGAGGAGCCTGCTCCCTCCTCGTGTGCTCCACAGGGACTGCGGGAGCAGGGAGCCTGGCCCCGCTGACAGCACCCACGGGTATCAGACCCTGAGGAACCAGGCTCAGCGCCATGCCATGTCCTGCCCCAGCACGTTATGGATGGTGCTGTGCAGCCAGGGACTCGAGTGGATGGGCCCTGTGGGACCTCAGAGCTACCAGCTAGATGCACAAACAACAGGAGCTGGCTTTCTCACTCGGTGAAGCCTACCCATTACTGTTTGCCATCTCAAAGCTGCCTCCATCCCATAATGGATCATATTGTTCCCACTCCACAGAAGAGTCTTAACTGCGGAATCAGCATTACCCCACCGGAGATGCTTTATGTACTGCAGGCAGCACAAATAGGAGGGAAAGCTTCTGGTCCCTTGGGCTCCAGCTCCCAGCATTAAGGAGATTTGTCCACTGGAAAAAGCCTGTCCTATACATTTGGAGCTCTGCTGCTCCCACTGGAAGCTGGCGCTGAGCAGACCCAGCATCCACGTGCTGTCCTAGGGCAGGTCGCAAGGGCGCAGACCTGCCCCAAACCATACCCGGCTGTCACAAACACGGATGTGCCTGCTGGCTCCTGGTCAAAACAGAGTCACCCCCAAGGGTCCCTCATAGCTGTGCTCAGTGCTTTCCATAACTCAGCTCGGAAGTGTGCCCAGGGAGAGGCACGGAAGAGTTAAACCTCCTCGGGGCTCCATTATTCCATTATGGCCCTACATCTCCTGAACCTGTAAGAGCATTAAGGGATCCTCCTGCGTGATTCAGTGGTTCTGGGAACGCGGAAATCTTCATCATAATTTCCAGCTCTTTCTTTGCATTAGGAGGCACAGAGGGGATTCTGCTTATCTCCTGGGGTGCAGCTCTGTTGTTTTTTCCTCTCCAGGTATCCGTGCAGCGCCCATCACCATAGCATCCATGTGTCTGTTTTATTGCACTCACCACTTCGGCCTCATCTCAGTGTGGTGCTCAGCGGGTGACAAAGGATTCCCGGTTGCATGTGCTCTGTGACAGGAGCAGCCCTGTCAGTCCCATGCAGATGTTCCCAGCTCAGCGCCTCGGGCTGGCTCTCGCTGCTGGAGCTGTCGCCTGCAGTAGCATTGTGTTGTGTCCCTGGCTGTGGCAGAGGAATCGGCCCTGCAGTCCTCAGCCTCTGCCATCGCATCCCTGTTCAAAACCAACCCAACCCCAACCCAGTGCAGAGGGGGAAATCACACCCTGCCTGCCCGCTCCTCGGCTCCTCTCCATTCCTGTTGCACTGAGGTGCTGCACAGCACAGAGCACACGCAGCACGGGAACTACCCATGGCAATGAAGCCAAAGGTGTGAACTGCAGATCTTCCCCCCGGATCTCCTGCCGTGGGGCACACAGCACAGGGATGAGCTCCTCTCAGGGCTGCTGTGTGAGGCTCAGTGCTAGGAACCAGAAACCTTGGAAGGCTCCAAACACAAAGTCATTGCAGTCCCCATGAGCACTGGGATGGGTTTGATGGAGGGGAGCAGTGGAAGCACCACAGAACCCCAGCGGAGCAGCCACAGAGGTGCCAAGGCTCTGGCACATCCCTAATTCTCAGCCACTTCTGTTCCAGAACTGCTCTGTCTTCCCGGGCTGGGCGTCAGTGGCTATTCCCAGCCATGGCAGAGAGCTGGAGGCTGTCACCCCTGTGTCCCATCCGCTGTGCATAGGACAGTTCATGCCTCAGTGTTTGGCCATGAGATGCTGCTTTAACCATAACCTGCAGAGCGCTGATGATGAGGAAAGTGGCCTCCCAACAGCAGCAGAGTGCCTTTGAGGAGGAGACACTCAATGCCAAGGCAGTGTGGCATCAACCTTCTGGGGCTGCAGAATCTCCCACAGCTGAAAATGCATCAGACAGAGCCACAGAGCCCCAGCTCTGCAGGAGAAAGGGGGAAGGAGCTGGGAGCAGTACTGCTGCATCTTCTGCAGACCCATGGACCATTTGTGTCTCACTGACCCACTTCCCTAACCGAGTTAATTGCTTCCTATTTCACAGGATAACTTGGCATTATATAAATGCCTCTGCCAAGTGGAGTGCTGCCGTGCAGGTCAGGCAGAGCGGGCAGTGAGCTGAGAGAGGAGCCAACTGCTGTGTTTACCAGGCAGTGTGCTGGCTAAACATCCCCGAGGCTGGGTATATCCTGACACGGTGAGGGGACAAGGACAAAGGCACAGGCAGGAGTGTGGCTGCAGGGCCAGGGGGGTCTCACTTGTGCTTGGGGGCCTTGGCCAAGGGAAGGCCGCAAGGCACAGGCATGGGAAGCTCTGCACTCAGTTCTGCAGGACTGAAGTGGAACCTGCCTTGGAATTGGCCTTGGCTGAAGTGAAGAGGAGAAAAGCCGCAGTGCTGGTGGCCACGAAGGATTGCCACCAAGGACAGACCCAAACACGACCCAGAGACTGCCTTTTTCTCATTAACAAGAAAGAAAAGCAGTGGTGCCCACCACAGACCTGAGCACCAACACCTCACCCCTGGGACACACAGTGACCCGGCTCCCAGCTGCCCACCCGTGTTCACCCCACGGAGCCCCAGGGGTCCTGCCGTGGGGCTGCCGTGCTGCAGAATGGGGGAGGACCAGGGGTGTCCAGCAGGGAGAGCAGTGCTGAGCTGCTCCAGGGCTGCCACAGCCCCCCAGACCCACACACTGCAGCACATCCCCCGTGCACCCTGGCACAGTCCACCCCCATGTACCCACTCTCCACTGCACCATCCCTGCTCCACACTGCACTCGAGACCTCCCATGCCCCTGTGCACCCCTCCCTGTGCACACCCCCCCCATGGGCACACACTCCCATGCATGCACACAGACCCCACTCACACTCATACACATCCCATACATACACACAGACCCACACACACTCACACCCATCCCATACACTCACACAGACCCACACACACTCACTCCCATCCCATACACTCACACAGACCCACACACACTCACACCCATCCCATACACTCACACAGACCCACACACACTCACTCCCATCCCATACAACGCACACCCGTGCACGCTCCCGTGCACACGTACACTGTACCACCACACTGCCGTGCTCTTCCACCCGCTCCCGCTCTCGTCCCCACACACACCCGCTCCATGCACACGCGCGCTCCCGTCTCTACCCTGCTCACTCACACGCGCACTCCCGTCGCTTCCCTGCGCGCTCCCGTCTCTTCCCTGCGCGCTCCCGTCGCTTCCCCGCGCGCTCACACTCACACGCGCGCTCCCGTCTCGTCCCTGCTCACGCACACGCGCGCTCCCGTCTCGTGCCCCCGCG